>JAMKQA010009428.1:0-10170 GCA_024699735.1 Posidonia australis | reverse complement strand
TGGATTAGGATTTATGGTTGGATTTTTAAGTGGATTTTGTTTGATTAGAGTTTTGTGGAATTTAAGGTGGATTTTAGCTGGATTAAGTGTTTTATTTGTTTTCAGTGAATTTTAATGGGTTTTAGTGTTTTATTGGGTCATGTTGGCTAGTGTGAACCTAATTGGGCTTGTGTGAGCTAGGGTTTTGGTGGTCGCGACCAGAGCTTCAACCGGAGGAGTCTACACCATGCATGTTAGTATGCATTTGGCATATAGCAAGGCAAGGATGAAAAATCACTCGAGATTATTAGATCTTTGATCTTATTGTGCAATATTCTTGCATCAACACTTGACCCGACATACGAGTGATATTTCTGAGCATTAGGACACACCCTTACACATCATGCACCCATATTTTAGACACCACACACATACTTACACATCATGCACCCATATTTTAGACACCACACACATAAGCATGGCATGGCATATCGCCCTCGGGCGCAAAGCAAAGGCTGAAAAGCCGATATTTCATAAGCAATAGAGAAACTAATAGAAGACCAATTTATCGGGTGCACGAGGGATCCTCATACCTTCCTCATGCGTAACAGGGATCCTTACCCATTTTTCTGGTCCATGACCTGCTTTTCCATTGCATGATTTGCATATTTTATATGGTTTTCCTCGTCTTCCATTTTAATAGACTAGGTGGTGACTCCTGCATTTGCATTTTTATTTTTATTGTTTTTTTGCCGTAACTTCTCCGTCCCTCGTGTATTTTGGCCTTTCGCGTTAAAACCATATATATCTCGAGGCTGTCGTCGGCATGGTTACAGTTGCATTTCATCATGATATGCTGGCATCATCATGTTCCCTAATATGTGTTCCAGCCTTATTGATGTTTTCATGATTTTTAGTAGGTTATTTCTAGCTATAAACCCACAATGAAGTAGCCTAAGCAGAATGCTTGGGCACACCCAATTAGCACAAATAGGTGGTGTGAGTTCCTAGCCCAATTTTGCTTTGATCCAAAGCATAGGCAGCCGAGTTGAGTTTTGTTTTGCATGTTTCTCTTGATCGGTTTTTTGGCTTTTACAACCTTGACATGTTTTCCAACATACTTACTCATACTTTTGCATGACATTTAGCATTGCACACGCATGCAACATCAAGTATCCAACTCTAAGCATAAACTTAAAGGCACGCATCCATTTTCACGGCATTGTGTCACACCCCAAATTTCCCATAACGATTTAAACAAATTAAATTATAGGAAAATTAAAGCTAAACAGAAGTTATTAAAGAACCAGGAACCTGTATGTATGACTACGAGACTCCAATCTATATGCATTATGCTAAGTCTTCTGCGTGCCTACACTTACAACCCAAAAACACGAGGAAAACCTATGAGTGACAAAAGTCAAACCAGCACGCACCCCATGAAAAACGGTGGGAAAATCAAACCATAATTAATTTTCTTTTAAATTCATTCCACAAACCATTTTCTATAAAGCTCCACAAACCAGGTCCACACCGCCTAAACCACAACCGGGGCTCTACCAGCCCAAAACCACAAGTAAAGGCCCTCAATGGCCCAAAACCACACACAGTGAGTTGGTAAGCCCGGCACCAGGCAACCAAACTCTGGCCACAAGAAGTCCACCGAAGAGCCACTAACGGCGTCTGCATTGCCACGACGTACCACCCTGTAAAGGAGCTGTGTCATGCCACGATTCTCCCACTTGGAGAACCCTCACAAAGCCAACCTCTTCCTGAGAAGGCTGTCCTGTCTCTCAGGACGCTATCAGCTATGGGGCACATATCCCACTTGCACTGGCCACCACAGGATACGCCTCCTCATGGCGTCCTCCACACACGATGCTTACTAGGGAGTATCTACCTCCTCGTCATGCCACAAGACACCATAACCCGCAAACCACAACCCTAGCCTCGAGACGACAGTCAAAGAGTCTCATAGCTCCAAGACCCGACAACCCTCAACCTCAGGTAGCTCGGCCCCCGATCTCGACCAAGGAGTCACGCCTGACCACTTGAGAATGTCGTCACATTCTCTAGTCCCGACAATACGGTCCTACATTGTCTTGGCCCACACACAGAAAATTAGGAAAACCATTTTCCAAAATGAGCTAATTCATCTCTTTTGAAATCATTTTCAAAACCATTTTATATCTTTGAAAATTCTTCCAAAACCTTGGCAAAATGACGCATCAAGTGTCCCAAGGGACCACCACTGATGGCCCACAATCCCATCTCAAAGGGACAATACAAACCAATCGAGAATATCCTCAGAAATCACATTTTATAAATATATTTGGACCCTGATTTGGCATACCAAAAATGCGATTTGGTATGCCAAAAATCCCTAGTTCGATAGATCGACCTGGATCAATCTATCGAATCAGGTCAACAATTAATACTCAGGCCAAAATCGGTATACCGAAAATGGTTCAATCAACCGAAATCCACTGACTCGGTCGACCGTTTAAAATCAAACGACTGAATTTCAACCAGAGGACCAAAACTAACAGAAAAACGACATACCGAAATTGTTTCGGTATGCCGATTTCTACGAAAAACAAAAAAGGTCCAAGCCCTACTGTTCAAAATCGCCAACTGGTACGGACGATCGGACCCCCAAAACAAACACCACAAATTCCACATAAAACATAAGATGTAGACCCTTGAGTCTACTCCAAAATTCAACAAACAAAACGAAAATCCATTCATCATGCATCAAGATATAAATCTACAAAGGCATGAGGGTCAAAACGACCCAAAATGCAACAACCGCATTTAACACCCATAGATACTCATAAAATCACAATAAATTCTAGGAATGTAAATTTAGCTAGATTTCATGCAATTCTATCAATTTCTATCAATTTCATGCTCTTTATACATGGGTTGGAGGTGCGTACCTAAGAAACACGCTCCGATGATCCTTCAGTCGACTCCAGTGACCACAACCCTCGTTGAGGCTCACACGACCACCGGGGCACACCACCCGAGCTCCACACATAGCCATGAGCCACCGCACGCCTCCGCCAACTCACAAGCACACCAAACGGAGGAGAGGAAAGAAGCAGGGGAAGAGACGGGGGAGAGGAGAGGGTGGGGGTGAATGGGGATAGTGAGGGAGAAGAAGGAAGGTGAGTGGGGGAGGAGAAAGGGATGGAGTGCTCGAAGAAGGAGGATGAACTCATGGAGAAGGAGAGGAGGAGAGGCCGGTGAGCTGGTCGTGCCGACGCGCATGGGCTTATAAAGCCATGCAAGGTGGTAGCTGAACGCGTGCACAACCGTGCGTCCTGCCTACCCACCAGCCCGCCCGAGCATACCCAACTCACATTACCAACTCACTCCCACCAACCGGCCCACGAACGCAGGCCCCACATGGACCCACACCTGGGCCCCACATGCACAGTGCCATAATGCACAATGCTGAACTATGCACAAGGACACGCAATAGAAGCCGACCCACGAGGCCTAAGCCTAAAAGTATAAATCCACACAACGGACCTCGGAACAGTAACACCCGTCTAGAAATAAATTCATTAAAATGTAAATAATTATAAATTGAATTTTATGGGTGTTACGCATTGCATATCACCCTTGGGCGTACAGAAAAGTCATCCATATGCTGACATAGCCACATAAGTGAGTGAAAAGCCAAGAAAGATCGACTTGTTGGACATATGAGGGTCCCTAATACCTTCCTCGTGTCTAATAGGAATCCTTATCCTTCTTTCTGCCGCACAATGACCTTTCCTCTAGCATGGATCATGCTTATTTGCATCGTTTTTGTTATATTTTCATTTTCATACGGTTTTCCTTGTCTTTCATTTTTAATTGATTAGGTGCCGACTCCGATCTTTTCTTATCTTTGTTATTGCTTTTAGGTCATAAGCTTTTCTGAAATGATTTAGGTCTTATGTATGAACCCAGTCTTATAATGGAATGACCTCTTCAATCATAATTTTCGAGAAAGCATATTCTTCTCTATTTCTGGATCCTCTGAAATTGTGCTGAATTTTAGCACTTCCTGTTTTGAGAAGTATTTTTCATAATATTTGTGGGTCTTTCCTTGCATTGAAGGGATATGATAATATCCTTCTGGTAAGTACTCTGTTGCTAACATGCTGGCTTCAACACATAGATCACTGGTTTGTAGGATAACAATATGATCTGCATATTTTTTAATATATGGGCTTTTAACCATGTTGTCTATTGACATGGTGTCTTCATCATCCTTTTGAGTTTCTATTTTAAGAATTGGGGTTTTTCTTGGAGTGCCTCTCCACCTATCAGTTGGATGGCCTGTTATTACTCCTTTTTCTTTAGATGCTATTTTTTGGGCTCTTAAATTAGAGGCCATTTTCTTGCAAAAATTCATGAGATAAAAAGTCAGGGAGATGATTTTGTTTTCCATTAATAAATCCTATTTCAAAATCAAATATTGAAAGGATTGCTTGCCATCTAACGAAGATTTGTGTTGCTGTCAGGCTTTTGACATCCTTTTGAAGGACATACTTTGCTGATTTACAATCTATTTTTAAGAGGAATTTTTGGTTCAACAAATTCTCCTAGAACTTAGTAATTGTTAAAATAATTGCAAGAATTTCTTTTTTAATAGTGGAATAATTTTTCTAGGTTTCATTCCACATACCTGATGTATATCTTACTAATTGCTCTTTATTATTTATTTTTTGTTTTAAAATTCCTCCATAGCCTTTATCTGAAGCATCTATCTCTATAATTTTAAAGACATTTATATCTACGATATTGAGACAGGGTAGAGTTTTTACTCTTTCCTTTATTCTTTTTACTGCCTCTGTATATTGAGCTGTTCATTCTGGAGGAGTCTTTTTTAGTCTGTCTGTAAAGATTTTTCTATCGAAAGCATGATTTTTATAGAAGTCTGAGACGTAATTTAAAAATCCTAAAAATCTTTGTAGTTGCTTTTTGTCTTTTATTTCATTTGAAAATTTGTCAGCAAAATTTATTACCCTATTTATAGGTGATATGGTTCCTTGCTCAATTTTGAATCCTAAAAATTGGGTTGAGGTTTGAAATAGGTTTATTTTCTTTGATGATATAACTAATCCATTATGTTTAATTATAGAAAAGAATACTTTAAGATGTTTATAATGTTGATCAACATCTTGAGAAAAGATTAGTACATCATCAATGTATACAATACTAAAAGCTTTATAAGGATTAAAGATTTCATTCATTATTTTCTGGAATTCAGAAGGTGCATTTTTTAAACCAAATGGCATGACATTCCATTCAAAATGTCCAAATGGGACGATAAAGGAAGTTTTATATCTATCTTCTCCTTTAATCTGGACCTACCAAAATCTCGACTTCATGTTAAACTTAGAAAATACTTTAGAACCTTTGATTCTTCTAATCAAGTCTAGCTTATTTTGAATGGGATACATATTCCAACGCAAGACTTTGTTAAGTGGTTTGTAATTAATTACTAACCTTGGTACTCCTCTTTCAATTTCTGCAGCATTTTCTACATAGAAAGCTGCACAACTCCATGGGGAAGAATTTGGTCTAATAAGACCTTTATCTTGCAGTTCCTTTGTCTCTCTTTTATAGATTTCTAAGAGTCTTTGGTTCAGCTGGATAGGCCTTGCCTTGGTAGGTTTTTTTCTTCATCAAATCCATTATATAGGGTGGGTTAACTTCATGCTTCTTCCTATGCCAGAAGGCTGTGGGTAAGGAAGAACAAACTTCGTTTTCTAATTTTCTTTGAAAGTCTTTTATTTTTTCTTGAAATGATTTATCACTTATTCATTTGGTGATTTTTAGAGTTTTTATTTCTTCAGAAATTTCACAAACAAACTTTTCCTTGAATTCAATAGCAATCTTTAATTCTTGGATAAAAGAAACTTCTGGTTGTTTATCAAATTTTAGGGTTATATTTTTCCCTTGTATACATGAGTGTATTCCTATATCATCAACCTTGAATGGTTTTAGGAGGTTAATGAATGGTGTGCCTAATATAAATCCTCGGTTTAGATTTTTAATAAGGATAAAAGAGGTTTTAATACACACACCTTGAATGCAAATACGTGCTTCAGGAATTTTATATCGTACTTGAAGATGATCACCTCCAGTAGAGTTTATTTTATGTGTGGTCTTAACAAAGTATTTCGAGGGTATTATCCCTTCCTTAATACAATTTACATCAACCCCTGAATCTATCAAGGTCAGATGATGAACGATATATCCTCCTTTGATTTTTAAAAGAACTTTACTATGTCATTTTTGCTTAATATATCTTTCAATGGAATTAATGAATTCATCATCTTGAGTTTTTGATGTTTCTCCTTCTTCAAAGTTTTCGTCAGAAATTGATTCATTTTGGAATTCTAGCTTACTTAGTATTTGTTTTATATGTTGAATTTCTAGTTTCATTACATCTTGTTCCCTTTTTAATTCTTCTTAAGTAGAGGTCCTTTCAATCATTTTGCCTGCTTTTAGTCTCTCTAGAACCTGATCAAAAGAATAGTATTCTTCTCTTACCAATTTTTCTTTTTTGGGTTCTTCCTTTAATAAGTTAAGATATTTGTTTAATTGTTCTCTTCTTTCCTTTGGGTCATTTATTACATCTATTGTTTCGAGAATAAATTGTTCTTGTGAGCTTAAAACATTGAGCTCATCTTTAGATCCTCTACTACTGCTATCTATTTCACAGTAGTCACATTCTTCGTTAGAATCAGAAGTAGATTCATATGATTCTTCTGAATTGAGATGTAAATTATTTAATATATTGTCTATTTCCTCTTTATTGAATTCTTTTGATTCTAATAATAATTAATTAATTTTTCTTTTAGTATTTCTTTCAAAACACTTATTAGCATGGTATCCTCTTTTGTTGCACTTGTAGCAGGTTGGTGTTTTTCTAAATTGTTCTTTTGATTTATTCTTGCCTTTAAGATTTTTAGTCCTATTTTTCTGATATTTCTTTCTTTCTTTTCTTTCATTTTTATGAAAATTCTTCTCTTTATGATTTTTAGTTTTTCTTGATATTAATTTAGGATTTTCTACTCCAAATTGATAATAGAAATCTCCTAATTCTTTTCGTCCTAAAAATTTTTGTTTTTTCAATTGACCCTTAAGTTTTAAGTCATTACAAAGGGCTAGGCCAGTCTGATTAATTCTCCATAAGAGATTTGATCGTATGGAAGAGTGTTATTATGATGTTGTCTAAGGGATTCCTTAACCTTTTCAGCAAATAAAGGAGTTAAGCTAGAGACAATTTTTTTTTTCCAGATTGCATTATTACAATCAACTAACTGAAATACTCTAGATAGGAAAATGTCTTTATACCACTTAAAATCTGTTAGGGTCGAACACCTTAGGCTCATAAGTTGCTCCCTGTTTTTCTCAAAAGTTTTGTTAGTATCACCAACAAAATGATTGTAGATATTTATTATTAATGTGTAAATCATATCGGGAATGACCTCATCATTTTCAGTTTTTATGGATCTTCCTAATTCATCTATTTGTGTGGCATTAAGAATTTTTTACCTGTCTACTTCTAATAGATAATGATCCCACCAGCCCCTTTGTTGCCCTGAAAAGGAAGCAACTACGGCTTGGACAATGCCTTTTTCTGTATTATTGTGTGATTTACAGGCTGTAGCGTAAATCAATATTTGATGGAGTAATTGATGGATCTGATATTTGCTATTATTTATAAAGGTTCCATTCTATGAGGGATCGACCATCGAAGTGATCTCGAATTGGGATATCATCTTCAAACTGGATGTCTACTGGAGATGATCGTCTATAATATGTTTTCAAAGTAGAATAAACCTTATTAAGGGTATCTGTAAGATCCTTTTCTGAGGATTCTCCTTCATCTGACTCTTGGATTACATTCAGGGACAAATTTTGTAATCTGGATGTGAGGTCTTGTGCAAACTCATCATTTTCATTCATTTTTATGGGTTCCTTATTCCTAATTTGAATTCCTTCTTTCATATAATGGGGTATTATAAAAACTGGTGCCTTATTTGGAGTTGTTTTGGTTCGTGGTGTATGTCCTCTTATTTCATTTAAATAGTTCTCTATACATTTTGTTTACTTTCTTATGGTTTGAAGATGGATATTTGTAAGGTTATTTTGTTCTACTATTTGGGCGACATGTGATTGTCTTATTATGTCGTTGTTTGGTTCTAGATTTTTAAATAGAGCTACCTTGATTTCCTCTTTTTCTATTTTAATTTGTTCAAGTGGGGAGTGAATAGATTCTAATTCCTAATTTTTGGTGGCTAATTTCCATGTATTAGTTATTTTCTTAATAACCATTGCATGGTCACTATGAGAAAGATGTTCTAGCATTGACTTTAATATTTCCTCATTTGAGTTCTTTCATTTGGTTATACCATTGTTCTCTTATGATAGCCTTTTTTCCTGGCTATGGTTTTGGAGAAACCATTCTTTCTTAGATTTATTTTCTTTTGAATTAAAGTCTTTTCTTAAAAGGTCTTTATCTATTTCAAATTCCTCTTTTTCCTCTAGATTTAAGACGTTTATGGTAAAATCTAATTCAGAAGGATCATAATTTTCACCATATGTAGCTAGAGAAATTCCAGTGGGTCTATCACTGGTTCGATTCTCCTCTTGATTGACAAGAGAGGAGAAAGAAGGCCATGGAGGTGAGGTTGAAGATCTGGTTACTACTGAGGAAGATCTGGATCTTATAACCATTCTTCTTGATGTAGAGAAATTAATTTCTACATCACCATTTGGATATTCTACAATGTTTTCTAATTCTTTATTTTCTAATGGTTTGGATGGCACTACTTGATTAAGTGTCCAATTTTTGGTAATTTTATATCTTCCCATTTTAAATGTTTTGGGATGACAGTGTTATTTCTTGTATTTGTGAGAAATAAAGTTGTAACTCCCTTTTCCAGTGAGATCTTTGCTTGAGGAGTTACAGTATTCATTGCTTTGAAATAGACTCGATAAGAAACAACAATATTTGCAGAAGCTGGTTCCATGGTAAAACCTTGTATTTGTAGGTTTAGGGTTAGGACCTTTAAAAGTCCTAGATCGGTTAAAGAAACTGAGAAGTTTGGAAAGGCATTGAAGAACATGGGTCCCTCATTGAGGCTAGACTCAACTAACCCTAAAAGAGAGTCGGTAAACTTAAGATGTCTACAATCATTTAGGTAGATTAGGACTAATGCATTTAATCCATTTCTTGTTAAGGCTTTTACTGAGACCTAAACCAATCCTATGTGTAGATAATGATATTTAGAATTCCCTCTTATTGTCTCAAAGTCTTTTTGGGTAAGGTGTTGAAGATTTTCAACAGTGGAAGTAATTGATACGGTTTTTTCTATTATTTTAATGTGATAATCTAACACAAGTTTGAAGGAGCCTTTTGAATAAATTTCTTTTATGGGTATCTTAGGCATGTTCCAGTTTATGAGTCCTTGGTCTATATTTTCGAAATTAATATGCTCATTATTTTTAATAGTTATGGTTCGTATGTAATTAGGGTTTCGAGATCCACTCGAATCGTTAGTGAATAAACTTAGTATTCTTGACTTGGTGTTAAATTTCCTAGACACTAGTGGCCTGTCAACAGAAAGAAATGCTTCAAAACTCCCTATAATTTCTCCTAGGGGAAAACATGGAGCTACCTACGACAAAAGGCCTCAAACCTAATATCCAAAATATTATAACACTTTTGTAAAGATACTGAGTTCAAACACGAAGAGGAATCTAATAGCTCTGATACCACCTTGTAATGATACTAAACCAAACCTAAGTCTAGATTAATTTATAATATATTAACAGGATAATACTGATATATAAGTATATTATTATTATGAAACAGGATAGGGAGCCATTAGATTCCTGTTCGTGTCTAGGAAAAATATAATAATAGGATTATTATCCAGTTAATATATTATTCACGATATACTATTATTATCCTGATTCGGTTTGGTTATAATATATTAATAGGATAATAATAATAGATAAGTATAAATTGGAACATGCCTAAGGATAATAATATATATATTTATATCTGTGTGTTTGTGTGTGTGTGTGTGTGTGTGTGTGTGTGTGTGTATATACATATACATACATACATATATATACATACATACATACATACATATATATACATACACA
>JAMKQA010009426.1:0-10096 GCA_024699735.1 Posidonia australis | reverse complement strand
CACCTCTGATCCGGAGGTGATCCGAGTCGTTGGTTCCTTATAGCCTAGGACCAACTATCCATCCTTTTCTCGGGACTCCTCTGATCAGGAGGAGATCCGAGTCGTTGGTTCCTTGTAGCCTAGGACCAACTATCCATCTGTCCTTTCTCGATACGCCTCCAATCTGGTGGTGATCCGAATCGTTGGTTCCTTATAGCCTTCGACCAACCATCTATCCTTTCCTTGAGACTCCTCTGATCCGGAGGTGATCCGACTCGTTGGTCCTTACGGCCTAGGACCAACTCTCCATCTGTCCTTTCTCGAGACTTCTCCGATCCGGAGGTGATCCGAGTCGTTGGTTCCGTATAGCCTAGGACCAATCATCTATCCTTTCCTCGAGACTGCTCTGATCCGGTGGTGATCCGAGTCGTTGGTTCCTTATAGCCTAGGACCAACCATTTATCCATTCACGAGACACCTCTGATCCGGAGGTGATCCGAGTCGTTGGTTCCTTATAGCCTAGGACCAACTATCCATCCTTTTCTCGGGACTCCTCTGATCAGGAGGAGATCCGAGTCGTTGGTTCCTTGTAGCCTAGGACCAACTATCCATCTGTCCTTTCTCGATACGCCTCCGATCCGGAGGTGATCCGAATCGTTGGTTCCTTATAGCCTTCGACCAACCATCTATCCTTTCCTTGAGACTCCTCTTATCCGGAGGTGATCCGACTCGTTGGTTCCTTACGGCCTAGGACCAACTCTCCATCTATCTTTTTCTCGAGACTCCTCTGATCCGTAGGTGATCCGAGTCGTTGGTTCCTTATAGCCTAGGACCAACCATCTATCCGTTTCTCGAGGCTCCTCTGATCCGAAGGTGATCCGAGTCGTTGGTTCCTTTTAACCTAGGACCAACCATCTGTCCTTTCAGAGACTCCTCCAATCTGGATGTGATCCGAGTCATTGGTTCCATATAGCCATGGACCATCCATCCATCCTTTTCTCGAGACTCCTCAGATCCGGTGGTGACCTGAGTCGTTTGTTCCTTATAGCCTAGGACCAACCATCTAGCCTTTTCTTGAGACACCTCTGACCCGGAGGAGATCCGATTCATTGTTTCCTAACAGCCAAGGACCAACCATCTACCCTTTTCTCGAGACTCCACTTATCCGGTGGTGATCAGAGTCGTTGGTTTCTTGTAGGCTAGGACCAACCATCTATACTTTTCTCGAGACTCCACTGATCCAGTGGTGATCCGAGTCATTGGTTCCTTATTGCCTTGGACCAACCATCTAGCCTTTTCTCAAGACTCCTCTGATCCGGAGAAGATCTGATTCAATGGTTCCTTACAGCCAATGACCAACCATCTATCCTTTTCTCGAGACTCCTCTGATCCGGAGGTGATTCGAGTCGTTGGTTCCTTATAGCCTAGGACCAACCATCTATCCTTATCTCGAGACTCCTTGGATCCGGAGGTGATCCGATTCGTTGGTTCCTTATAGCCTAGGACCAAACATTTATCCTTTCTCGAGACACCTCTGATCCGGAGGTGATCCGAGTTGTTGGTTCCTTAAAGCCTTGGACCAACTATCCCTCTGTTTCTCGACACTCCTCTGATCTGGAGGAGATCCAAGTCATTGGTTCCTTATAGCCTAGGACCAACTATCCATTTGTCATTTCTCGAGACTTCTCCGATCTGGAGGTGATCCGAGTCGTTGGTTCCGTATAGCCTAGGACCAATCATCTATCCTTTCCTCGAGACTGCTCTGATCCGGAGGTGATCCGAGTCGTTGGTTCCTTATAGCCTAGGACCAACCATTTATCCTTTCTCGAGACACCACTAATCCGGAGGTGATTCGAGTCGTTGGTTCCTTATAGCCTTGGACCAACCATTTATCCATTCTCGAGACACCTCTGATCCGGAGGTGATCCGAGTCGTTGGTTCCTTAAAGCCTAGGACCAACTATCCATCCTTTTCTCGGGACTCCTCTGATCAGGAGGAGATCTGAGTCGTTGGTTCCTTGTAGCCTAGGACCAACTATCCATCTGTCCTTTCTCGATACGCCTCCGATCCGGAGGTGATCCGAATCGTTGGTTCCTTTTAGCCTTCGACCAACCATCTATCCTTTCCTTGAGACTCCTCTGATCTGGAGGTGATCCGACTCGTTGGTTCCTTACGGCCTAGGACCAACTCTCCTTCTATCTTTTTCTCGAGACTCCTCTGATCAGTAGGTGATCCAAGTCGTTGGTTCCTTATAGCCTAGGACCAACCATCTATCCGTTTCTTGAGACTCCTCTGATCCGATGGTGATCCGAGTCGTTGGTTCCTTTTAACCTAGGACCAACCATCTGTCCTTTCAGAGACTCCTCCAATCTGGAGGTGATCCGAGTGGTTGGATCCATATAGCCATGGACCATCCATCCATCCTTTTCTCGAGACTCCTCAGATCCGGTGGTGACCTGAGTCGTTGGTTCCTTATAGCCTAGGACCAACCATCTAGCCTTTTCTCGAGACTCCTCTGACCCGGAGGAGATCCAATTCATTGTTTCCTAACAGGCAAGGACCAACCATCTATCCATTTCTCGAGACTCCAATTATCCGGTGGTGATCAGAGTCGTTGGTTTCTTGTAGGCTAGGACCAACCATCTATCCTTTTCTCGAGAATCCTCTTATCCGGAGGTGATCAGAGTCGTTGGTTCCGTATAGCCTAGGACCTACTATCCATCCATTTCTCGAGATTCCTCTGATCTAGAGGAGATCCGAGTCGTTTGTTCCTTATAGCCTAGGACCAACTATCCATCTGTTTTTTCGCGAGACTCCTCCGATCCGAAGGTGATCTGAGTCGTTGGTTCCTTATAGCCGAGGACCAAACATCTATCCTTTCCTCGAGAATCCTCTGATCCGGAGGTGATCCGAGTCGTTGGTTCCTTATAGCCTAGGACCAACCATTTATCCTTTCTCGAGACACCTCTGATCCGGAGGTGATCCGAGTTGTTGGTTCCTTATAGCCTAGGACCAACCATTTATCCATTCTCGAGACACCTCTGATCCGGAGGTGATCCGAGTCGTTGGTTCCTTATAGCCTAGGACCAACTATCCATCCTTTTCTCGGAACTCCTCTGATCAGGAGGAGATCCGTGTCGTTGGTTCCTTGTAGCCTAGGACCAACTATCCATCTGTCCTTTCTCGATACGCCTCCGATCCGGAGGTGATACGAATCGTTGGTTCCTTTTAGCCTTCGACCAACCATCTATCCTTTCCATGAGACTCCTCTTATCCGGAGGTGATCCGACTCGTTGATTCCTTACGGCCTAGGACCAACTCTCCATCTATCTTTTTCTCGAGACTCCTCTGATCCGTAGGTGATCCGGGTTGTTGGTTCCTTATAGCCAAGGACCAACCATCAATCCGTTTCTCGAGGCTCCTCTGATCCGAAGGTGATCCGAGTCGTTGGTTCCTTTTAACCTAGGACCAACCATCTGTCCTTTCAGAGACTCCTCCAATCTGGAGGTGATCCGAGTCGTTGGTTCCATATAGCCATGGACCATCCATCCATCCTTTTCTCGAGACTCCTCAGATCCGGTGGTGACCTGAGTCGTTAGTTCCTTATAGCCTAGGACCAACCATCTAGCTTTTTCTCGAGACTCCTCTGACCCGGAGGAGATCCGATTCATTGTTTCCTAACAGACAAGGACCAACCATCTATCCTTTTCTCGAGACTCCACTTATCCGGTGGTGATCAGAGTCGTTGGTTTCATGTAGGCTAGGACCAACCATCTATCCTTTTCTCGAGACTCCTCTTATCCGGAGGTGATCAGAGTCGTTGGTTCCGTATAGCCTAGGACCTACTATCCATCCATTTCTCGAGATTCCTCTGATCTAGAGGAGATCCGAGTCGTTGGTTCCTTATAGCCTAGGACCAACTATCCATCTATTTTTTCTCGAGACTCCTCCGATCCGTAGGTGATCCGAGTCATTGGTTCCTTATAGCCTAGGACCAACCATCTATCCTTTCCTCGAGAATCCTCTGATCCGGAGGTCATTTGAGTCGTTGGTTCCTTATAGCCTAGGACCAACTGTCCATCAATCATTTTCTCGAGACTCCTCCGATCCGAAGGTGATCCGAGTCCTTAGTTCCTTATACCCTAGTACCTACTAAACATCCATCCTATTATCGAGACTCCTCTGATCCAGAGGTGATCCGAGTCGTTGGTTCCTTATAGCCTTGGACCGACTCTGAATCTATCCTTTTCTTGAGACACCTCAGATCCGGAGGAGATCCGAGTCATTGGTTCCTTATAGCCTAGGGCCAACCATCAATCCTTTCCGCGAGACTCCTCTGATCCGGAGGTGATCCGAGTCGTTGGTTCCATATAGCCTAGGACCAACCATCTTTCCTTTTCTCGAGACTCCTCGGATCCGGAGGTGATCCGAGTCGTTGGTTTGCTTATAGCCTTAGACCAACTATCCATCCTTTTCTCGAGACTCCTCTGATCCGGAGGGGATCCGAGCCGTTGGTTCCATATGGCCTAGGAGCAACTATCCGTCTGTCCTTTCTCGAGACTCCTCCGATCCGGAGGGGATCTGAGTCGTTGGTTCCATATAGCCTAGGACCAACTCTCCATCAATCCTTTTCTCGAGACTCCTCCGATCCGGAGGTGATCTGAGTCGTTGGTTCCTTATAGCCTAGGACCAACTATCCATCCTTTTCTCGAGACTCCTCTGATCCGGAGGGGATCCGAGTCGTTGGTTTCATATGGCCTAGGAGCAACTTTCCATATGTCCTTTCTCGAGACTCCTTCGATCTGGAGGTGATCCGAGTCGTTGGTTCCTTATAGCCCAAGACCAACCATCTATCCTTTCCTCGAGACTCCTATGATACAGAGGTGATCTGAGTCGTAGGTTCCTTATAGCCTAGGACCAACTCACCATCAATCATATTCTCGAGACTCCTCTGATCCGGAGGTGATCCGAGTTGTTGGTTCCTTATAGCCTAGGACCTATCATCTATCCTTTCCTCGAGAATCCTCAGATCTAGAGTTGATCCGTGTCGTTGGTACCTTATAGCCAATGACCAACTCTCCATCAATCATTTTATCGAAACTCCTCTGATCCGGAGGTGATCCGAGTCGTTGGTTTCTTATAGCCTAGGACCAACCATCTATCCGTTTCTCGAGGCTCCTCTGATTCGAACGTGATCCGAGTCTTTGGTTCCTTATAACCTAGGACCAACCATCTGTCCTTTCAGGGACTCCTCTAATCCGGAGGTGATCCGAATCGTTGGTTCCTTATAGCCTAGGACCAACTCTCCATCTATCCTTTTCTCGAGACTCCTCCGATCCGGAGGTGATCTGAGTCGTTGGTTCCATATAGCCTAGGACTAACTATCAATCCTTTTCTTTAGACTCCTCTGATCTGGAGGAGATCCGAGTCGTTGGTTCCTTACAGCCAAGGACCAACCATCTATCCTTTTCTCGAGACTTCTCTGATCCGGAGGAGATCCGAGTCGTTGATTCCTTATAGCCTAGGACCAACCATCTAGCCTTTTCTCGAGACTCCTCTGACCTGAAGGAGATCCGATTCATTGGTTCCTTACAGCCAAGAACCAACCATCTATTCTTTCCTCGAGACTCCACTTATCCGGAGGAGATTCGAGTCGTTGGTTCCTTATAGCCTACGGCCAACCATCTATCCTTTTCTCGAGACTCCTCTGATCCGGAGGTGATTCGTGTCGTTCGTTCCTTGTAGCCTAGGACCAACCATCTATCCTTTTCTCGAGACTCCTCGGATTTAGAGGTGATCCGAGTCGTTGCTTCCTTATAGCCTAGGACCAACTCTCCGTCTATCCTTTTCTCGAGACTCCTCTGATCCGAAGGTGATCAAAATCGTTGGTTCCTTATAGCCGAGGACCAACTATCCATCCGTTTCTCGAGATTCCTCTGATCTGGAGGAGATCCGAGTCTTTGGTTCCTTATAGCCAAAGACCAACTATCCATCTGTCCTTTCTCGAGACTCCTCCGATCCAAAGGGGATCCTAGTCGTTGGTTCCTTATAGCCTAGGACCAAACATCTTTCCTTTCCTCGAGACACCTCTGAACCGGAGGTGATCCAAGTCATTGGTTCCTTATAGCCTCGGACCAACTCTCCATCAATCATTTTCTCGAGACTCCTCTGATCCGGAGGTGATCCGAGTCATTGGTTCCGTATACCCTATGACCAACTAACCATCCATCGTTTTCTCGAGACTCCTCTGTTCTAGAGGTGATCCGAGTCGTTGGTTCCTTATAGCCTAGGACCAACTCTCAATCTATCCTTTTCTCGAGACTCCTCAGATACGGTGGAGATCCAAGACATTAGTTCCTTATGGCCTAGGACCAACAATTCATCTGTCCTTCATCGAGACTCCTCCGATCCGGAGGTGATCCGAGTCATTGGTTCCTTATAGCCTATGGCCAACCATCAATCCTTTCCGCGAGACTCCTCTGATCCGGAGGTGATCCGAGTCGTTGGTTCCCTATAGTCTTGGATCGACTAACCATCCATCCTTTTCTCGAGACTCCTCTGATCCAGTGGTGATCCGAGTCATTGGTTCCTTATAGCCCAGGACCTACTCTCCATCTATCCTTTTCTCGAGACTCCTCTGATCCGGAGGAGATCCGAGTCGTTGGTTCCTTATAACCTACGACCAACCATCTATCCTTTCCTCTAGACTCCTCTGATTCGGAGGTGATCCGAGTCGTTGGTTTGCTTATAGCCTTAGACCAACTATCCATCCTTTTCTCGACACTCCTATGATCCGGAGGGGATCCGAGTCGTTGGTTCCATATGGCCTAGGAGCAACTATCCGTCTGTCCTTTCTCGAGACTCCTCCGATCCAGAGTGGATCTGAGTCGTTGGTTCCATATAGCCTAGGACCAACTCTCCATCAATCCTTTTCCCGAGACTCCTCCAATCCGGAGGTGATCTGAGTCGTTGGTTCCTTATAGCCTTGGACCAACTATCCATTCTTTTCTCGAGACTCCTCCGATCTGGAGGGGATCCGAGTCGTTGGTTCCATATGGCCTACGAGCAACTATCCATCTGTCCATTCACGAGACTCCTCCGATCCGGAGGTAATCCGAGTCGTTGGTTCCTTATAGCCCAGGACCAACCATCAATCCTTTCCTCGAGACTCCTATGATCCGGAGGTGATCCAAGTCGTTGGTTCCTTATAGCCTAGGACCAATTCTCCATCAATCATATTCTCGAGACACCTCTGATCTGGAGGTGATCCGAGTCGTTGGTTCCTTATAGCCTAGGACCAACCATCTATCCTTTCCTCGAGAATCCTCAGATCCAGAGGTGATCCGAGTCATAAGTACCTTATAGCCTACGACCAACTCTCCATCTATCATTTTATCGAGACTCCTCTAATCCAGAGGTTATCCGAGTCGTTGGTTCCCTATAACTTAGGACCAACCATCTGTCTCTTCAGAGACTCCTCTAATCCAGAGGTGATCCGAGTCATTGGTTCCTTATAGCCTAGGACCAACTCTCCATATATCCTTTTCTCGAGACTCCTCCGATCCGAAGGTCATCTGAGTCGTTGGTTCCATTTAGCCTAGGACCAACTATCCATTCTTTTCTCGGGACTCCTCTGATTCGGAGGAGATCCGAGTCGTTGGTTCCATATGGCCTAGGAGCAACTATCCATCTGTCCTTTCTCGAGGCTCCTCCGATCCGTAGGTAATCCGAGTCGTCGGTTCCTTATAGCCTAGGACCAACCATCTATCCTTTCCTCGGGACTCCAATGATCCGGAGGTGATCCGAGTCGTTGGTTCCTTATAGCCCGGACCAACTCTCCATCAATCCTTTTCTCGAGACTCCTCTGATCCGGAGGTAATCCGAGTCGTTGGTTCCTTATAGCCTAGGACCAACCATCAATCCTTTCCTCGAGACTCCTCTTATCCGGAGGTGATCCGAGTCGTTGGTTCTTTATAGCCTAGGACAAACTCTACATCAATCCTTTTCTCGAGAATCCTCTGATCCGAAGGTGATCCGAGTCGTTGGTTCCTTATAGCCTAGGACCAACCATCTATCCATTCCTCGAGACTCCTATGATCCGGAGGTGATCCGAGTCGTTGGTTCCATATAGCCTAGGACCAACTCTCCATCAATCCTTTTCTCGAGACTCCTCTGATCCAGTGGTCATCCAAGTCGTTGGTTCCTTATAGCCTAGGACCAACAATCTATCCTTTCCTCGAGACTCCTCTGATCCAGAGGTGATCCGAGTCGTTGGTTCCATATAACCTAGGACCAACTCTCCATCTATCCTTTTCTCGAGACTCCTCTGATCCGGAGGTGATCCGAGTCGTTTGTTCCTTGTAGCCTACGACCAACCATCTATCCTTTCCTCTAGACTCCTCTGATCCAGATGTGATCCGAGTCGATGGTTCCTTATAGCCGTAGACCAACCATCTATCCTTTTCTCAAGACTCCTCTGATACGGAGAAGATCCGATTCGTTGGTTCCTTATAGCCTAGGAGCAACCATTTATCCATTCCTCGAGACTCCTTTGATCCAGAGGAGATCCAAGTCATTGGTTCCTTATCGCCAAGGACAAACCATCCATCATTTTCTCGAGACTCCACTGATCCAGAAGTGATCCGAGTTGTTGGTTCCTTATAGCCTTGGACCAACCATCCATCCTTTTCTCGAGACACCTCTGATCTGGAGGAGATACGAGTCGTTGGTTCCTTATAGCCTTGGACCATCCATCCGTCCTTTTCTCGAGACTCCTCTAATCCGGAGGTGATCCGAGTCGTTGGTTCCTTATAATCTACGACCAACCATCTATCCTTTTCTTGAGACTCCTCAGATCCGAAGGTGATCTGAGTCGTTGGTTCCTTATAGCCTTGGACCAACCATCAATCCTTTTCTCGAGACTCCTCTGATCCGGAGGAGATCCTAGTCGTTGGTTCCTTATAGCCTAGGACCAACCGTCTATCCTTTCTCGAGATTCCTCTTATCCGGAGGGGATCCGAGTCGTTGGTTCCTTACAGCCTAGGACCAACAATCTATCCTTTTCTCGAGACTCCTCTGATCCAGTGGAGATCCGAGTCATTGGTTCCTTAGCCCAGGACCAACCATCCATCATTTTCTAGAGACTCCTCCGATCCGGAGGTGATCTGAGTTGTTGGTTCCTCAAAGCCTAGGACCAACCATCTATCCTTTTCTCAAGACTCCTCCGATCCGGAGGTGATCCGAGTCCTTGGTTCCTAGTAGCCCTAGACGAATTCTCCATCTATCCTTTTCTCGAGACTCCTCTGATCCGGTGGTGATCAAGGTCGTTGGTTCCTTATAGCCTTGGGCCAACTATCCATCCTTTTCTCGAGACTCCTCTGATCCGGAGGTGATCCGAGTCATTGGTACCTTATAGCCTTTGACCAGCCAAACATCATTTTCTCGAGACTCATCTGATCTGGAGGACATCCGAGTCGTTGGTTCCATATAGCCTAGGACCAACCATCTATCCTTTTCGTGAGACTCCACAAATCCGGAGGAGATCCGAGTCGTTCGTTCCATATAGCCTAGGACCAACCATCTACCCATTCCTCGAGACTCCTCTAATCTGGAGGTGATCCGAGTCGTTGGTTCCGTAAACCCTAGGACCAACTAACCATCCATCCTTTTCTCGAGACTCCTCAGATCCGAAGGAGATCCAAGTCGTTGGTTCCTTATAGCCAAGGACCAACTATCCATCTGACCTTTCTCGAGACTCCTCCTATCCGGAGATGATACGAGTCGTTGGTTCCTTATAGCCTAGGACCAACCATCAATCCTTTCCTCGAGACTCCTATGATCCGGAGGTGATCCGAGTCGTTGGTTCCTTATAGTCTAGGACCGACTAACCATCCATCCTTTTCTCGAGACTCCCCTGATCCAGTGGTGATCCGAGTCATTGGTTTCATATAGCCAAGGAACAACTCTGCATCTATCCTTTTCTCGAGACTCCTCTGATCCGGAGGTGATCCGAGTCGTTAGTTTCTTATAGCCTAGGACCAACTCTCCATCTATCCTTTTCTCGAGACACCTCCGATCCAGAGGTGATCTGAGTCGTTGGTTCCTTATAGCCGAGGAC
>JAMKQA010009425.1:0-10246 GCA_024699735.1 Posidonia australis | reverse complement strand
TGCCGTCCTCGGATTTCGCGGGCACGAAATCCTCCTGTTGACCTCTTGTCCATTTGGTCGTGGTCTTCCCTTGCCTTCCTTTTATTCCACAGGTGCGAAATCCTCCTGTTGACCTCATGACCATTTGGTCGAGGTCCACCCTTGCCTTCCATGGATTTCGCGGGCGTGAAATCCTCTTGATGACCTCTTGACCATTATGTCGAGGTCTTCCCTTGCCATCCTTGGATTTCGTTGGTGCGAAATCCTCTTGTCGACCTTTTGACCATATGGTCGAGGTCTTCCCTTGCCTTCCTAGGATTTCATGGTCGCGAAATCCTCTTGTTGTCCTCTTGACCATATGGTCGAGGTCTTCCCTTGCCTTCCTTGGATTTCGCGGGCGCGAAATCTTCTTAATGACCTCTTCACCAATTGGTTGAGGTCTTCCAGTGCTTTCCATGGATTTCGCAGGCGTGAAGTCCTTTTGTAGACCTCTTGACCATTTGGTCGAGGTCTTCCCTTGCCTTCCATGGATTTCGAGGGCACGAAATCTGATTGTTGACTGCTTGACCATATGGTCGAGGACTTCCCTTGCCTTCCTCGGATTTCGCAGGCACGAAATCCTCCTTTTGACCTCTTGACCATTTGGTCGTGGTCATCCCTTGCCTTCCTTTGATTCCGCAGGCGCGAAATCCTCCTGTTGACCTCTTGACCATTTTGTCGAGGACTTCCCTTGCCTTCCTTGGATTTCGCAAGCGCGAAATCCTCTTGTTGACCTCTTGACCATTTGGTCGAGGTCCTCCCGAGCCTTCAATGGATTTCGCGGGCGTGAAATCCTCTTGCTGACCTCTTGACCATTTTGTCGAGGTCTTCCCTTGCCATCCTTGGATTTCGTAGGTGCGAAATCATCTTGTTGACCTTTTGACGATATGGTCGAGGTCTTCCCTTGCCTTCCTTGGATTTCGTGGGTGCGATTTCCTCTTGTTGACATCTAGACCATTTGGTCGAGGTCTTCCCTTGCCTTCCTTGGATTTCGCAGGCGCTCGCGAAATCCTCTTGTTGACCACTTGACCATTTGGTCAAGGTCTTCCCTTGCCTCCTGCGAAATCCACTTTTTAACCTCTTGACCATTTGGTCAAGGTCTTCCTTGCCTTCCATGGATTTCACGGGCGCAAAATCCTCTTATTCACCTCTTGTCCATTTGGTCAAGGTCTTCCCTTGCCTTCCTTGGTTTTCACGGGCGTCAAATCCTCTTATTGTCCTCTTGACCATTTGGTCGAGGTCTTCCCATGCCTTCCTTGGTTTTCGCGTGCGCGAAATCCTCTTTTTGGCCTCTTGACCACTTGGTCGAGGTCTTCCCTTCCTTCCTTGGATTTCGCGGGCGCGAATGTTTCTTGTTGACCACTTGACCATTGGGTCGAGGTCTTCCCTTGCCTTCCTTGGATTTTGCGGTCGCGAAATCCTCTTGTTGACCTCTTGACCATTTTGTCGAGGTCTTCCCTTGCCTTCCATGGATTTCACGAACGTGAAATCCTCATGTTAACTCTTGACCATTTGGTCGAGGTCTTCCCTTGCCTTCCTGGGATTTCGCGGGCGCGAAATCCTCTTGTTGACCTCTTGACCATTTGGTCGAGTTCATCCCTTGCCTTCCTTGGATTTCGCAGGCGCGGAATCCTCTCGTTCACCTCTTGACCATTTGGTCGAGGTCTTCGCTTGCCTTCCTGGGATTTCGCCGGTGCGGAATCCTCGTGTTGACCTCTTGACCATTTGGTGGAGTTCATCCCTTGCCATCCTTGGATTTCGCAGGCACGGAATCCTTTTGTTCACCTCTTGACCATTTGGTCGTGGTCTTCCCTTGCCGTCCTGGGATTTTGCCGGTGCGGAATCCTTGTGTTGACCTCTTGACCATTTGGTCGAGGTCTTCCCCTGCCTTCCTTCGATTTCGTGGGCGCGAAAACCTCTCGTTGACCTCTTGACCATTTGATCGAGGTCTTCCCTTGCATTCCTTTGATTTCGCGGGTGCGAAATCCTCTTGTTGACCTCTTGACAATTTGGTCGAGGTCTTCCCATGCCATCTTGGGATTTCGCCGACGCGGAATCCTCGTGTTGACCTCTTGAACATTTGGTCGAGGTCTTTCCCTGCCTTCCTAGGATTTCACGGGCGCGAAATCCTCTTGTTGACCGCTTCACCATTTGGTCGAGGACATCCCTTGCCTTCATTGGATTTCGCAGGCACGAAATCTTCCTGTTGACCTCTTGACCATTTGGTCGTAGTCTTCCCTTGCCTTCCTTTGATTCCGCAGGCGCGAAATCCTCCTATTGACCATTTGGTGGAGGACTTCCCTTCCCTTCCTTGGATTTCGCATGCAAGAAATCCTCTTGTTGACCTCTTGACCATTTGGTCGAGGTCCTCCCATGCCTTCCATAGATTTCAGGGGCGTGAAGTCCTTTTGTTGACCGCTTGACCAATTGGTTGAGGTCTTCCCGTGCTTTCCATGGATTACGCAGGCGTGAAGTCCTTTTGTTGATCTCTTAACCATTCGGTCGAGGTCTTCCCTTGCCTTCCATGGATTTCGAGGGCACGAAATCTGATTGCTGATTGCTTGACCATTTGGTCGAGGTCTTCCCTTGCCTTCCTAGGTTTTCGAGGGCGCGAAATCCTCTTGTTGACCTCTTGACCATTTGGTCGAGGTCAACCCTAGCCTTCCTTTGATTTCGCGGGCGCGGAATCCTCTTGTTGACCTCTTGACCATTTGGTCGAGGTCTTCCCTTGCGTTCCTTGGATTTCGCGGGCGTGAAATCCTCTTGTTGACCACTTGACCATTTGGTCGATGTCCTCCCTTGCCTTCCTTGGATTTCGGTGGCGCGGAATCCTCTTATTGACCACTTGACCATTTGGTCGAGGTCTTCCCTTGCCTTCCTTGGATTTCGCGGGTGCGAAATCCTCTTGTTGACCTCTAGACCATTTGGACGAGGTCTTTCCTTGCCTTCCTTTGATTTCGCGGGCCAAAAATCCTCTTGACAATCTCTTGACCATTTGGTCGAGGTCTTCCCTTTCCTTCCTTGGATTTCGTGGGCGAGAAATCCTCTTGTTTCCGCTTGACCATTTGGTCGAGGTCTTCCCTTGCCTTCCTTGGATTTTGCGGGTGCGAAATACTCATTTTGACCTCTTGACCAATTGGTAGAGGTCTTCCCTTACCATCCTTGGATTTCGCAGGTGTGAAATCCTCTTGTTGACCTCTTGACCATTTGGTCGAGGTCTTCCCTTGCCTTCATTGGATTTCGCGGGCGCGAAATCCTCTTGTTGACCTATTGACCATTTGGTCGAGGTCTTCCCTTGCCTTCCTTTGATTTCGCGGGTGTTAAATCCTCATGTAAACTCTTGACCAATTGGTCGAGGTCTTCCCTTGCCGTCCTTGGATTTCGCAGGCGCGAAATCCTCTTGTTGACCTCTTGACCATTTGGTCGAGTTCTTCCCTTTCCTTCCTTGGATTTCGCAGGCGCGGAATAATCTTGTTCACCTCTTGACTATTTGGTCGAGGTCTTCCCTTGCCTTCCTGGGATTTCGCCGGCGCGGAATCCTCGTGTTGACCTATTGACCATTTGGTCGAGTTCTTCCCTTGCCTTCCTTGGATTTCGCTGGCGCGGAATCCTCTTGTTCACCTCTTGACCATTTGGTCGTGGTCTACCCTTGCCGTCCTGGGATTTTACCGGTGCGGAATGCTCGTGTTGACCTTTTGACCATTTGGTCGAGGTCTTCCCCTGCCTTCCTTGGATTTCGTGGGCACGAAATCGTCTCGTTGACCTCTTGACCATTTGATCGAGGTCTTCCCTTGCGTTCCTTGGATTTCGCGGGCGCGAAATCTGCTTGTAGACCTCTTGACAATTTGTCGAGGTCTTCCCTTGCCTTCCTGGGATTCCGCCGCCACGGAATCCTCGTGTTGACCTCTTGACCATTTGGTCGAGGTCTTTCCCTGCCTTCCTTGGATTTCGTGGGCGTGAAATCCTCTTGTTGACCGCTTGACCATTTGGTCGCGGACTTCCCTTGCCGTCCTCGGATTTCGCGGGCACGAAATCCTCCTGTTGACCTCTTGTCCATTTGGTCGTGGTCTTCCCTTGCCTTCCTTTGATTCCATAGGTGCGAAATCCTCCTGTTGACCTCTTGACCATTTGGTCGAGGTCCACCCTTGCCTTCCATGGATTTCGCGGGCGTGAAATCCTCTTGATGACCTCTTGACCATTATGTCGAGGTCTTCCCTTGCCATCCTTGGATTTCGTTGGTGCGAAATCCTCTTGTCGACCTTTTGACCATATGGTCGAGGTCTTCCCTTGCCTTCCTAGGATTTCATGGTCGCGAAATCCTCTTGCTTGACCATATGGATGAGGTCTTCCCTTGCCTTCCTTGGATTTCGCAGGCGCGAAATCTTCTTAATGACCTCTTGACCAATTGGTTGAGGTCATCCCGTGCTTTCCATGGATTTCGCAGGCGTGAAGTCCTTTTGTTGACCTCTTGACCATTTGGTCGAGGTCTTCCCTTGCCTTCCATGGATTTCGAGGGCACGAAATCTGATTGTTGACTGCTTGACCATTTGGTCGAGGACTTCCCTTGCCTTCCTCGGATTTCGCGGGCACGAAATCCTCCTTTTGACCTCTTGACCATTTGGTCGTGGTCATCCCTTGCCTTCCTTTGATTCCGCAGGCGCGAAATCCTCCTGTTGACCTCTTGACCATTTGGTCTTGGACTTCCCTTGCCTTCCGTGGATTTCGCAAGCGCGAAATCCTCTTGTTGACCTCTTGATCATTTGGTCGAGGTCCTCCCGAGCCTTCCATGGATTTCACGGGCGTGAAATCCTCTTGCTCACCTCTTGACCATTTTGTCGAGGTCCTCCCTTGCCATCCTTGGATTTCGTAGGTGCGAAATCCTCTTGTTGACCTTTTGACCATATGGTCGAGGTCTTCCCTTGCCTTCCTTGGATTTCGTGGGTGCGATTTCCTCTGGTTGACATCTTGACCATTTGGTCGAGGTCTTCCCTTGCCTTCCTTGGATTTCGCAGGCGGCCGCGAAATCCTCTTGTTTACCACTTGACCATTTGGTCAAGGTCTTCCCTTGCCTCCTGCGAAATCCTCTTTTTGACCTCTTGACAAATTGGTCAAGGTCTTCCTTGCCTTCCATGGATCTCGCGGGTGCAAAATCCTCTTGTTGACCTCTTGACCATTTGGTCAAGGTCTTCCCTTGCCTTCCTTGGTTTTCACGGGCGTCAAATCCTCTTGTTGTCGTCTTGACCATTTGGTCGAGGTCTTCCCATGCCTTCCTTGGATTTCGCGGGCGCGAAATCCTCTTTTTGGCATCTAGACCACTTGGTCGAGGTCTTCCCTTGCTTCCTTGGATTTCGCGGGCGCGAATGTTTCTTGTTGACCACTTGACCATTTGGTCGAGGTCTTCCCTTGCCTTCCTTCCATTTTGCGGTCGCGAAATCCTCTTGTTGACCTCTTGACCATTTGGTCGAGGTCTTCCCTTGCCTTCCTTGGATTTCACGAGCGCGAAATCCTCATGTTAACTCTTGACCATTTGGTCGAGGTCTTTCCTTGCCTTCCTGGGATTTCGCGGGCGCGAAATCCTCTTGTGGACCTCTTGACCATTTGGTCGAGTTCTTCCCTTGCCTTCCTCGGATTTCGCAGGCGCGGAATCCTCTTGTTCACCTCATGATCATTTGGTCGAGGTCTTCCCTTGCCTTCCTGGGATTTCGTCGGTGCGGAATCCTCGTGTTGACCTCTTGACCATTTGGTGGAGTTCTTCCCTTGCCTTCCTTTGATTTCGCAAGCGCGGAATCCTTTTGTTCACCTCTTGACCATTTGGTCGTGGTCTTCCCTTGCCATCCTGGGATTTTGCCGGTGCAGAATCCTCGTGTTGACCTCTTGACCATTTGGTCGAGGTCTTCCCCTGCCTTCATCGATTTCGCGGGCGCGAAAACCTCTCGTTGACCTCTTGACCATTTGATCGAGGTCTTCCCTTGCATTCCTTTGATTTCGCGGGAGCGAAATCCTCTTGTTGACCTCTTGACAATTTGGTTGAGGTCTTCCCTTGCCATCCTGGGATTTGGCCGACGTGGAATCCTCGTGTTGACCTCTTGACCATTTGGTCGAGGTCTTTCCCTGCCTTCCTTGGATTTCACGGGCTCGAAATCCTCTTGTTGACCGCTTCACCATTTGGTCGAGGACATCCCTTGCCTTCCTCGGATTTCGCAGGCACGAAATCCTCCTGTTGACCTCTTGACCATTTGGTTGTGGTCTTCCCTTGCCTTCCTTTGATTCCGCAGGCGCTAAATCCTCTTATTGACCATTTGGTCGAGGACTTCCCTTCCCTTCCTTGGATTTCGCAAGCAAGAAATCCTCTTGTTGACCTCTTGACCATTTGGTCGAGGTCCTCCCATGCCTTCCATAGATTTCGCGGGCGTGAAGTCCTTTTGTTGACCTCTTGACCAATTGGTTGAGGTCTTCCCGTGCTTTCCTTGGATTTCGCTGGCTTGAAGTGCTTTTGTTGATCTCTTGACCATTCGGTCGAGGTCTTCCCTTGCCTTCCATGGATTTCGAGGGCACGAAATCTGATTGCTTGACCATTTGGTCGAGGTCTTCCCTTGCCTTCCTAGGATTTCGAGGGTGCGAAATCCTCTTGTTGACCTCTTGACCAATTTGTCGAGGTCATCCCTGGCCTTCCTTTGATTTCGCGGGCGCCGAATCCTCTTGTTGACCTCTTGACCATTTGGTCGAGGTCTTCCCTTGCGTTCCATGGATTTCGCGAGCATGAAATCCTCTTGTTGACCACTTGACCATTTGGTCGAGGTCCTCCCTTGCCTTCCTTGGATTTCGGTGGTGTGGAATCCTCTTGTTGACCACTTGACCATTTGGTCGAGGTCTTCCCTTGCCTTCCTTGGATTTCGCAAGCGCGAAATCCTCTTGTTGACCTTTTGACCATTTGGACGAGGTCCTCCCTTGCCTTCCTTTGATTTCGCGGCCCTAAAATCCTCTTGACATTCTCTTGACCATTTGGTCGAGGTCTTCCCTTTCCTTCCTTGGATTTCGTGGGCGAGAAATCCTCTTGTTTCCGCTTGACCATATGGTCGAGGTCTTCCCATGCCATCCTTGGATTTTGCGGGCACGAAATCATCATGTTGACCTCTTCACCAATTGGTAGAGGTCTTCCCTTACCTTCCTTGGATTTCGTAGGTGTGAAATCCTCTTTTGACCTCTTGACCATTTGGTCAAGGTCTTCCCATGCCGTCATTGGATTTCGCGGGCGCGAAAACCTCTTGTTGACCTCTTAACCATTTGGTCGAGGTCTTCCCTTGCCTTCCTTTGATTTCGTGGGCGCGAAATCCTCATGTTAACTCTTGACCAATTGGTCGAGGTCTTCCCTTGCCTTCCTTGGATTTCGCAGGTGCGAAATCCTCTTGTTGACCTCTTGACCATTTGGTCGAGTTCTTCCCTTTCCTTCCTTGGATTTCGCAGGCGCGGAATCCTCTTGTTCACCTCTTGACCATTTGGTCGTGGTCTTCCCTTGCCGTCCTGGGATTTTGCTGGTGCGGAATGCTCGTGTTGACCTCTTGACCAATTTGTCGAGGTCTTCCCCTACCTTCCTTGGATTTCGTGGGCACGAAATCCTTTCGTTGACCTCTTGACCATTTGATCGAGGTCTTCCCATGCATTCCTTGGATTTCGCGGGCGCGAAATCCTCTTTTTGACCACTTGACAATTTGGTCGAGGTCTTCCCTTGCCTTCCAGGGATTTCGCCGGCACGGAATCCTCGTGTTGACCTCTTGACCATATGGTCGAGGCCTTTCCCTGCCTTCCTTGGATTTCACAGGCGTGAAATCCTCTTGTTGGCCGCTTGACCATTTGGTCACGGACTTCCCTTGCCTTCCTCGGATTTCGCGGGCACGAAATCCTCCGGTTGCCCTCTTGACCATTTGGTCGTGGTCTTCCCTTGCCTTCCGTTGATTCCGCAGGCGCGAAATCCTCCTGCTGACCTCTTGACCATTTGGTCGAGGACTTCCCTTGCCTTCCTTGGATTTCGCAGGCGCGAAATCCTCTTGTTGACCTCTTGAGCATTTGGTCGAGGTCCTCCCTTGCCTTCCATTGATTTCGCGGGTGTGAAATCCACTTGTTGACCTCTTGACCATTTTGTCGAGGTCTTCCATTGCCATCCTTGGATTTCGTTGGTGCGAAATCCTCTTGTTGACGTTTTGACCATATGGTCGAGGTCTTCCCATGCCTTCCTTGGATTTCGTGGGTGCGAATTCCTCTTGTTTACCTCTTGACCATTTGGTCGCGGTCTTCCCTTGCCTTCCTTGGATTTCGCTGGCGCCCGTGAAGTCCTCTTGTTGACCTCTTGACCATTTGGTTAAGGTCTTCCCTTGCATCCTGCGAAATCCTCTTTTGGTCAAGGTCTTCCTTGCCTTCCAAGGATTTCGCGGGCGCAAAATCCTCTTGTTGACCTCTTGACCATTTGGTTGAGGTCTTCCCTTGCCTTCCTTGGTTTTCACGGGCGTCAAATCCTCTTGTTGTCCTCTTGACCATTTGGTCGAGGTCTTCCCATGCCTTCCTTGGATTTCGCTGGCGCGAAATCCTCTTTTTGACCACTTGACCACTTGGTCGAGGTCTTCCCTTCCTTCCTTGGAATTCACGGGCGCGAAAGTTTCTTGTTGACCACTTGACCATTTGGTCGAGGTCTTCCCTTGCCTTCCGTGGATTTCGCGATCGCGAAATCCTATTGTTGACCTCTTGACCATTTGGTCGACGTCTTCCCTTGCCTTCCTAGGATTTCACGGGCTCGAAATCCTCATGTCAACTCTTGACCATTTGGTCGAGGTCTACCCTTGCCTTCCTTGGATTTCACAGGCGCTGAATCCTCTTGTTCACCTCTTGACCATTTGGTCGAGGTCTTCCCTTGCCTTCCTGGGATTGCGCCGGCGTGGAATCCTCGTGTTGACCTCTTGACCATTTGGTCGAGTTCTTCCCTTGCCTTCCATGGATTTCGCAGGCGCGGAATCCCTTTGTTCACCACTTGACCATTTGGTCGTGGTCTTCCCTTACCGTCATGGGATTTTGCCGGTGCGGAATCCTCGTGTTGACCTCTTGACCATTTGGTCGAGTTCTTCCCTTGCCTTCCCTGGATTTTGCAGGCGCGGAATCCTTTTGTTCACCTCTTGACCATTTGGTCGTGGTCTTCCCTTACCGTCCTTGGATTTTGCTGGTGCGGAATCCTCGTGTTGACCTCTTGACCATTTGGTCGAGGTCTTCCCCTGCCTTCCTTGGATTTCGCGGGCACGAAATCCTCTCGTTGACCTCTTGACCAATTGGTCGAGTTCCACCCATTCCTTGCTTGGATTTCGCCCGCGAAATCCTCTTGTTGACCCCTTTACCATTTGGTTAAGGTCTTCCCTTGCATCCTGCGAAATCCTCTTTTTGACCTCTTGACCTTTTGGTCTAGGTCTTCTTTGCCTTCCATGGATTCTGCTGGCGCGAAATCCTCTTTTTGACCTCTTGACCACTTGGTCGAGGTCTTCCCTTCCTTCCTTGGAATTCACGGGCGCGAAAGTTTCTTGATGACCACTTGACCATTTGGTCGAGGTCTTCCCTTGCCTTCAGTGGATTTCGCGATCTCGAAATCCTCTTGTTGACCTCTAGACCAATTGGTCGACGTCTTCCCTTGCCTTCCTAGGATTTCACGGGCGCGAAATCCTCATGTCAACTCTTGACCATTTGGTCGAGGTCTTCCCTTGCCTTCCTTGGATTTCGCAGGTGCTGAATCCTCTTGTTCACCTCTTGACCATTTAGTCGAGGTCTTCCCTTGCCTTCTTGGGATTTCGTCGGCGCAGAATCCTCGTGTTGACCTCTTGACCATTTGGTCGAGGTCTCCCCTTGCCTCCCTTGGATTTCGAGGGCACGAAATCCTCTTATTGACCTCCTGACCAATTGGTCGAGTTCCACCCATTCCTTGCTTGGATTTCGCGGGCTCGAAATCATCTTGTTGACCTCTAGACCATTTGGTTGAGGTCTTCCCTTGCCTTCCTTGGATTTCGTGGGCACGAAATCCTCTTGTTGTCCTCGTGACAATTTGGTCGAGGTCAACCCTTGCCTTCCTTGGATTTCGCGGCCGCGAAATCCTCTTACTGACCTCTTGACCATTTGGTCGAGGTCTTCCATTGCCTTACTTGGATTGCGCCGGCGCGAATTCCTCTTTATTACCTCTTGACCACTTGGTCGAGGTCTT
>JAMKQA010009423.1:0-10711 GCA_024699735.1 Posidonia australis | reverse complement strand
CTTGTATTAAGATATTTCAGTGTTGTATTAGCTATTTTTTTGTAAAAACTTTGAATGTGTAAAATCTTATGATGTATAATCGAATGAATTTTTTTATTATAAAATCTGTATATGTGTACGAATAATGTACTTGTGAATGTATTTGAATGTTATTTTACCAGGTATTTGAATGTCAATTTTATAATGTATTGTATTTTTTTTTAACTGCCCAGTATTAGCGAGGACATTTCCTCGCTATATGCTCGCAAATTTAACGATATTTAGCGAGCACTTAGCGAGCAAGTTGCGAGGGAATGTCCTCGCTATATACTCGCAATTTCGTCGCTAAAACTAGAACGACGATACAATCTCATGATATTTAACGAGCATTTACCAAGGAATTATGAGGATCTAGTGAGGATATTACGAGGAAATATTTCCTCGTAATATTCTCACTAAATTTACATGAGCACATTGCGAGGATATATCCTCGTAGTATTGATTTAATGAGTTACATAGCTACGAGGATAATTATTCCTCGCTACGTCCTCGTTAAGCTTTGTAATGAGGATTTTGCAAGGAATTAGCGAGGACTTAGTGAGGAATATTGTCCTCACTATTTGTAGATTTTCTTGTAGTGTATGGTATAGACAACCAAGACACAAGAGTGACTAATGCATCTGCATAGGTGTTTTTAGCTCTATTCATGAAGGAGAAACATATTTCTTCAAATTATGACATAAGCTTTAAGAGATAGGTGTGGTATGGCATGAGCTTTAGATCCTTTGTCTTCTAGTTGCCATCGACTTATGAAATGACCAACGTGGCATTGCCGCGTATATGCAACTTCCACACACCATGTTCTAATGTAGCCTACAATTCAAGAATACATGCCTCATACTCAGTGTAACACCCGTAAATTCATTTTGTAATTATTTACATTTAAATGAATTTATTTATAGGTGGGTGTTATTGTTTCCAAAGCCCATTGTGTGAAATGGTGGTTTTGGGCTTGGGCCTCATGGGCCAGCTTCTGTTTGTGTGTTCCTGTGCATGGTTGGTACTATGCGTGGTTGGCACTGTGCGTGTGGCGCTAAGCTTATGGGCCAGTGTGTGGGTCCATGTGGGGCCTATGTTTGTCGGCGGGTTGGTGTGGTAGGTGGCTAGCTTATGCTTGAAGCCAGTAAATGGCCTCGTGCTGGAGCCTAGTGGTTGAGTTGTGTGCGGCATGGCTGGTGGGCAACTAGAGACCCGCGAGTGCATGCGTGGTGGTTGGGCATGCGCGTAGCTGCTCCTTCCTGTGCATATATAGCTGTGGTCGAAGGCTTCCCCTACACCTCACCCTTCCCCCACTCATCATCCATCTTTTCCTTCTTCCTCCTCCCCCTCCCCGGCCGCATACTCCTTCTCCCCCCACCTCTCCTTTCCACTGCCTCACCCCCTCTCTTCCCCCCACCTCTCCTCTCTTCCCGCCCACCCATCTCCCCTGTTCTTCCCCTCCCCAGTCTGTGTGCCAGTGACAGGTCAAGAGTGAGAGTGAGCGGTAGAGGTGGTCGCATGGCTTGGCATCAACATTGCTGCAGCTCCAGAGGTCGAGGAGGCTCCTATGGAGGTTGTGCTCGCCGGTGGTGGACGGTGGTTGGCCGGGGAATGGGTTGAGTCGTCGAAGGCCATTTTCAAGTACACACCTCCAATCCAATGAGTAGAAATCTTGTAAAATGGTAGAAATGCCTAGGATGCATGTAATCTAGGCTAAATTTAGTGTTTTGAAATTTTTGGGAATTTATGGTGGTATTTATGGTTATTTATGGTGGTTATTGTGGTTTGGGTCCTTTTGACCCCTCGGGTTTTGTGAATTAATATATTGTTATGTGGTGAATGGATTTTGGTTTTGTTTGTGTGGATTTGGAGTAGACTTGAGGATCTACCACATATGTTTTACTTAAATTTTTTGGTAGTTATTTGGTAGGTCCGCCTTTAGTTCCCACTTTCGGTGGATTTTTGGGTTCATTGTCTCGGGCTATTTGAATTCTAATAGAAAAGTAGAGACACAGGCCGATTGCAGGGACCACATGCACGAGTCCGATAGCAATTTTAGCCCCTAGTCCAGGCTCTATTTGAATTTAGACAAAATGCCTGGGGCATAGACCAAACGCATGGTCCACATGCGAGGGTCTGCCAGGGCTTTTGGAGGTATTTCCTAGTTTTCTAGTAAAATGCATTAGAATGCAGTGGCTTTCTAGATTAGTTTGTTTTACTCATTTGAGATAGAATCGTGGGCCATTAGTGGTAGTCTTGTGGGACACCTGATGTGTGGTTTTGTTGAGGTTTTTGAAAGAGTTTTCAAAAAATATAAAATGGTTTGGAAAATAGTTTTCCTGGTTTTCTATGTGCAGGCCAAGAGACTGTGGGATCGTGTCGCCAGGACTAGGGAACGTGACGACATTCTCAGGTGATCAGGCATGTCTCCTTGGTTGAGGTCAAGGGCCGAGATACCTGAGGCTGAGAGTCGTCGGGTTTTAGAGGTATGAGACTCCCTAACTGTCATCTCGAGGCTAGGGTTATGGTCAGTGGGTTAAGGTGTCTTGTGGCATGACGGGGAGGTATGATACTCTTGCTCTCGCTATGAGCATTGAGGCTCAAGTGTTGTGGGGTGTGGAGGTATGACACTCTTTCCTATGCACCATGTGGAGGATGCCATGAGGAGGTGTATCCTATGGTGGCTAGTGCGGGTAGGACACGCGCGCAGTAACTGGTACCATCCTGAGAGATAGGATTGCCTTCCTAGAGGGGTTGGCTTTGTGAGGGTTCTCCAGGTAGAGAATCACGGGATGGTGATCGCTCTTGCACAGGGTGGCTTCATCGTGGCAGTGTTGTACACCTTGGTGGCTGCTTGTGGCTGGAATTTGTTGCCTAACACCGAGCTCCCTACTCACTGTGTGTGGTTTTAGCCATTGAGGGCCTTATTTGTGGTTTTGGTCTGGTAGAGCCCTGTTTGCTGTTTTAGTCAGTGTGGACTCCGTTTGTTATGGTTTTCAACTTGTTGGGCCTGGTTGGTCAGTTTCGGTGGTTTTGAATAAAATGATTTGCGAAATGATTTTAAGGAAAAATTAATATAGATTTGTTTTCCACTGTTTTCGTGGGATGCATGCTGGGTGACTTTTGTCACTCACGTTTTCCTTTGTGGTTTTGGGTTGTAGGTGTAGACATGCAGATCAATTATATCATAGTGCATATAGTCCGAAGTCTCGTAGCCGCACACACAGGTTTCTGATAGTTGATATTTCTATTTAGCTTTTAATTTTTATTTATTTAAGTTGTTTTAAATTATTATGGAAATTGGAGGCAATCACGTCCCATATTTCCCATAACAATTTAAAACAAATTAATTTATAGGAAATTAAAAACTAAACAGAAAATATGAACTAGTAGGAACCTATGTGTACGGCTACGAGACTTCAGACTATATGCACTATGCTAAGCCCACCGCATGCCTACACCTACAACCCAAAAACACGAGGAAAGCGTGAGTGACAAAAGTTACCTAGCACACACTCGACAAAAACGACGAAAAACAAAATTATAATTAATTTTCCTTTAAATTCATTTCACAAATCATTTCATAAAAATCCCACAAACTAGGCCCACACCGGCCAAAACAACAAATGGGGCCCAACCAACCCAAAACTACAAGGCTCTCAATGGCCAAAACCACACATAGTCGATGAGCCCGGTGCCAAGCAACCAACTCTGGCCTCAAGCAGCCACCGAAGTGCACTACACTGCCACGGCGTTCCACCTTGTGTAGAAGCCACATCGTCCTACGATTCTCCCTTCCTAGAGAACCCTCACAAAGCCAACCCCTCCCTGGGAAGGCAGTCCTATCTCTCAGGACTCTACCAACTACGGGACACGTGTCCCACCCACACTGGCCACCACAGGGTACTTCTCCTCAAAGCATCCTTCACTTGGTGCTTAGGAGGGAGTGTAATACCTCCACACCAAACGACACCCGAGCCTTAGTGCTCACAGCAACAACAGGATTATCATACCTCCTCGTCATGCCACAAGTCACCTCAATCCATGGACCACAACCTTAGCCTTGAGATGACAGTCTAGGAGTCTCATACCTCCAAGACTCGATGTTCGTCATCCTAAGGTATCTTGACCCCCAACCTCAACTAGGGAGACATGCCTGACCACCTGAAAATGTCGTCACATTCCCTGGTCCCGACGACATGGTCCTATAGTGTTTTGGCCTGCACACAAAAACTAGGAAAACCATTTTCCAAAACAGGCCAACCATCTCTTTGAAACCATTTTCAAAACATTTTATATTTTTGGAAACTATTTCAAAACCTTAGCAAAATGGCATATCAGGTATCCCATGGGACCACCATTGACAACCCACATTTCCATCTCAAATGGACAAAACAAACCAATCCAAGAACCCATATAAAACACATTTTATAAAAAAAGTTGGGCCCTGATTCGACATGCCGAAATGGATTTGGTATGCCAATAATCATTGGATCGGTAGATCGATTTGAATTGATCAACCGAAATAGGTCAATGGTCAACACTAATGGCCAAATCGACAGATTGAAACTGGTTCGATCGACCAAAATCTATTGATTCTGTTGACTGTCCAAAATCGGATGACCGAAATTCGACTAGATGACTAAAACTGACAGAAAAACGACATACCAAAATGATTCGGTATGCTATTTCCTACGAATCCAAAAAATGGGCTGAAGCTCAACTTTCGAAATCACCCAAATTGGGACCTTAGGGCAGACCCCTAAAACAAGCACCACAAAATCCAATTAAAACATATGTTGTAGACCCTTGAGTCTACTCCAAATCCATACAAACAAAACTAAAATCCATCCATCATGCAACAAGATACAAATTCGCAAAGACAAGAAGGGTCAAAAGGACCCAAATCACAACTACTGCCATAAAACACCATAAATACATTCTCATAAAATCATAATAAATTCTAGGAATATAAATTTACCTAGCTTTCATGCATTCCTATCATTTTCTACCAATTTCATGCTTTCTATGCAGTGGTTTTAGGTATGTACCTGCAACAAGCTCTCCGGCGACCCAACTCTGATCTCCGATCAGCTCCGACGACTCCACGCATCCTCGGTCACATCACGACCTAAAGGACACTACTCCAAAGCTCCCACAACTAGCCACAAACCCCACACACCGCTGCACATTGCCACTGACTCTCGGGCACACCAACAGGGTGGAAGGAAGAAACAGGGGAGGAGGTAGGGACGAGACAGGGGAGAGGGAGAAAGAGGATGGGGGTGAATGGGGAGAGTGGGAGACAAGGACAAGGAGAGGAAAAATGAGGAGGGAGAAGGAGTGATGCTCAAGAGGAGGAGGGAAGATGCGTGGAGAAAAAAAAGAAGAGGTGCGGAGGAAGGAGGTTGATAGCCACAAATATAAAGGCGCCGAGAGTAGTAGTTGCATGCATGCATGCACAGTGCAACCACTGGCCTCCTGCACGAGCCAACAACTCATTGCACCAATCACTCCCACCAACCAACCCACAAACACAGACCCCACACGGACCCACACCTAGACCAACAAGCACAGTGCCAACCACGTACAGGGACATGCAAACAGAAGTCGGCCCACGAGGCCCAAGTCCAAAATCACAGAATCACACAAACGGGCCTTGGTACAATAACACTCGTCTAGGACTAAATTCTTTAAAAAAGTAAATAATTACAAAATAAATTTACGGGTGTTATAAGGGTGTTACAGATCTAGTATCAGAGCACTAGGTTCACTAGATTGCACTAGCCTAGAGTGTTCGGTCATGAGATTCCATAGGTTTTGCATGCATGGAAGAGTTTGCACCTAGTTTCCTTCATGGTTTTCTGGTTGTTGTTTTGTTTGTGGTGCAGGTGTTTTGTCTCTATCCTTGTAGGATGCCTCCTCGTGGTCGTAAAGGCAAGGCCCCTATCACGGAATCTGAGTTCCGAGAGGATGAGGGCAAATGGAAGTCAGTTTGTACCAAATTATGGAACTTCGCACACGAGATCTCCCATGTGTTCGGCAAGAGTAGTGTCGGTGAGCTACCAGGTGACCCGTGGCTGAGCTCGTTCACAAAGCTTTGTTCTTCGTCGTTCAAGGGCAAGGTCGGTGTTGAGGAGAGGAAGGCCTGGCTTGGGAAGGTGGTGAAAATGCTGGAGAGCATGGCATGCCTAGAGGAGCATTGGGTGCGGCTGGCGACTTATCTGCTAGATGGTGAGGTAGATAAGTGGTGGAAGTCTCTAAGGCGGTTGAAATTCCCAGACTCAGTCACTGTTAGCATTTAATGAAAGGATTTTAAGGCAACCTTCTATGACAAGTATTTCCTCGCTCATGTGAAGGAGCAGCTTCGCCAAGATTTCCAAAGTCTAGAGTAGGGCACGATGTCGGTTCTCGAGTATGAGACTGAGCTCGCCTGATTGAAACTTTTCGCTCCTACCTATGAGTCTGAGGAGGAGCGGGCATAAAGGTTTTTGGATGGCTTGAACACAGGGCTGTTGGTGAAGGTGATGGGTTGTCAGTGCTAGACTATGGAGGACGTGGTTGGGATGGCTTATCGTTTTGGGGAAGAGTACCGGAAGTATCTGGAGAGTCATTCCAAAGGAAAGGGTAAGTCTTCTTTTACCTTCTGATTCTCTTTCTCTAGTCCTCCAAGTGCTAGTAGTTTAGGTAGCCCTAAGAAGAAGCAGAAGGGGAGGTCCAGTGTTTCCTCTACAGGCCGACAGAGCTTTACTAGGAGTAGCAGAGCTGGCTTTAGTTAGACAAGGTACAGTGCTCCCAATGGGAACCAGTGCTTCAACTATGGTTAGGTGGGCCATATTGCTGCATTTTGTCCTCATCTTAGGTGGACTTCCACTCTAATAGTGTGCTACAACTACAGAAAGGTGGGACACATTTAGAGATCCTGTCCAGAACTGCCTTAGAAGGCAGGAAGCAAACCACAATAACCAATTAGGGGACAGGTGTTTGACATTGTAGCTTTAGGCGCAGGGACTTCGAGAGATATAGTTGAGGGTAAGGATGACTAGTTGGTTTTGCAACCCTCTGTGATTGTTATAATATCTTTGTAACCTAGACATCTACCTGATTGTATGGATGTGGTGTTGTTGTTTTGCTTGCCCATTAGGTTCTTTTATTGTGGCTGGCCAGATGACCAAAGTGTTGTTTGACTCAGGGAGCTCTTTTTCCTTTGTCTCTGAGTATTTCACGGTGGAGTTGGGAGAGAGACCAGTTAGGCTGGCCTTTCATCTCAATGTAGTAATGCCATTGGGGGAGCACAATTTGGCATGGAGGTATCTACAGTCTATCGACTTGACACTGAACGATAGAGAGTTTGACTCCAACCTGATCGTGATGGACTTGCAATAGTACGATGTGATACTCGGCATGGATTGGTTGGCGTAGTAGTTCGCTTTGATCGATTGTACTCGGAGGAGAGTTTATTTTGGGTCTCCTGAGGATGGGTCTTTCTTTGTGCAAGGTGGGTGTAAAGGTGAGCCCAAGCTTGTTATTTCAGCTATGAAGGCTTATAAGTCTTTGGTTAGGTGTTGCATGGGGTATCTAGCTAGTATAGTTACCTCCACCTCTCTTTAGTTGGGTGTTCACAACATCTCTGTGGTGTGTGAATATCCTGACATTTTCCCTAAGGATTTGCTTGATATGCCACCTCATAGGGAAGTAGAATTCTTGATTGATCTGATCCCCGATTCTGGTGCTAAGTCGAAGCCTCCCTATCACATGGTGCCAACAGAGTTGCGAGAGCTCATGACTCAGTTGCGAGAGTTGTTGGACAAGAGGTTTATCAGGCTGAGTGTATTTCTATGGGGAGCACCTATCTTGTTCGTTCGTAAGAAGGATGGTTCACTCTGGATGTGTATAGACTATCAGATGTTGAACCAGATCATGGTGAAGAACAAGTATCCCTTGTCCCGCATTGATGACCTATTCGACCAGTTGTAGTTTGCATCCATGTTCTCGAAGATTGATCTAAGGTCAGGGTATCACCAGTTGAGGATACAAGACTCAGATATTCAAAAGACTACTTTCCAAACGTGGTACCAGTATTACATGTTCACAGTCATGCCTTTCAGCCTAACCAATGCACCGACTACGCTTACAGATCTGATGAACAAGATTTTCAGCACTTTTCTAGACCAGTTCGTTGTGGTTTTTGTTGATGACGTGCTGGTCTACTCCCCTGATGTAGAGACTCACGCCTTGCACTTAAGGGCAGTTTTGGATACTCTAATGTGTCATCAGTTGTATGCCAAGTTCTCCAAGTGTGAAATCTAGTTGAGTGAAGTTATGTTCCTTGGCCATTTGATTTCTAGAGAAGGCATCAGAGTGGATCCAGCAATGCTCAAGCTGGTGAGCAGTTGGGTGCGACCTAGGACTGTGTCGGAGATTAGGAGTTTCTTGGGTCTGACAGGCTATTATATGAGGTTCACCAGGGATTTCTCCTCCATAGCCGCGTCTCTGACAAAGTTGAACAGGAAGGGAGTTCCATTTTGTTGGGACCAGAATTGTGAGGCGAGTTTCCAAGAGCTGAAGTCTCATCAAGTCTCTGTCCCTGTGTTGACTTTGCCTTCTGGAAGTGGCAGCTTCACTGTATACAGTGACGCCAGTGGTGTTGTGTTGGGGTGTGTTTTGATGCAACATAGACATGTCATCGCATATGCTTCACGCCAGCTAAAGGATCATGAGAAGAACTACCTGACTAATGATTTGGAGATAGCTACAGTAGTGTTCGCTCTCAAGCTTTGGCGACACTATCTGTATGGAGAGTAGTTTGAGGTCTTCACCGATCATCAGAGCTTCAAGTATATCTTCACTTAGAGGGACCTTAACTTGAGGCAGCATCGATTGGTGGAGTATCTGAAGGACTATGATTTCAGCCTATCCTACCACCATGCAAAGGTCAACTTGGTCATCGATGCTTTAAGTAGGCATAGCACGTGTTGGCGAGCCTGATTATCAAGGAGTGGACCATGTTGGAGGATCTAGTGAGATGCAGGCCGAAGCGGCAAGCTCAAGGAACTATTGGTGCCTGGGTGGCCAACCTGTCTGTTCGCCTCAAGCTGATCGAGTTTATTATCGCCTGTCAGCAAATGGATCCTTTTATTCAAGTCGTGTTTAAGAAGCAGGAGGTTGATGGAGAGCCTCATTTGTTTGTTGGGGCATATGGAGAGTTGAGATATGATATGCATTTGTATGTGCCCCAACATGAGGAGGCTAGGCAGAGATTGCTTGATGAAGCGCATTGGTCTTGGTACACTATTCACCTTGGGAGTATGGAGATGTATTGATACTTGAAGCGGAATTTTGGGTGGCCTAGCATGAAGAGGGATGTTGCTGACCATGTGGCAAGGTGTACAACCTAGTAGCTGGTCAGGGTAGAGCACCAGAGACCTGGACGGACCTTGCAGCCATTGGATATTCCTGTGTGGAAGTGGGAGCATATCTCCATGGACTTCATGACTGGTTTTCCACGGACTCAGAGGAAGAACGACACCGTATGGGTGATAGTGGATCGGCTAACCAAGTCTGCTCACTTCTTAGCCATTCGAGCGAAGCTTTCAATGCACCGTCTGGTGGAGTTGTATGTTTCCGAGGTGGTTCGGCTACATGGTGTTCTGATGTCCATCGTGTCAAATAGAGACACGAGGTTCACCTTAAGGTTCTAGAGAACTCTATAGGAGGCCTTTGGCATAGTGTTCAACTATAGTACAACATTTCATCCTTAGTCAGATGGTCAGACAGAGAGGACTATCCATACGTTGGAAGATATGCTCAAAGCATGTGCCCTAGACCTGCGAGGGAGTTGGGAGGACCATCTGCCATTGATTGAGTTCAGTTACAATAATAGTTATCACTAAAGCAATGGGATGGCACCGTACAAAACTTTGTATGTTAGGCCATGCGGGTCACCGATTTGCTAGAGTGAAGTGGGTGAGCATCAGTTGATTGGTCCTGAGCTTGTGCAGTTGTATGCGGACAAGGTTGATTTGATTCGTAGTAGACTATTGGCTACACAGAGTCGGTAGAAGAGTTATGCCGACAGGAAGTGGAGACTACTAAAATTTCTGGTGGGAGACTATGTGTTTCTGAAGGTGTCGTCGACCAAGAGTGTCAGGAGGTTTAGGAAACGTGGGAAGCTGAGTCCTCGCTATATTGGCCCGTACCAAATTACCTAGAGGATCGGTAGAAGAGTTATGCCGACAGGAAGTGGAGACTACTAAAATTTCTGGTGGGAGATTATGTGTTTCTGAAGGTGTCGTCGACCAAGAGTGTCAGGAGGTTTAGGAAACGTGGGAAGCTGAGTCCTCGCTATATTGGCCCGTACCAAATTACCTAGAGGATCGGTAGAAGAGTTATGCCGACAGGAAGTGGAGACTACTAAAATTTCTGGTGGGAGATTATGTGTTTCTGAAGGTGTCGTCGACCAAGAGTGTCAGGAGGTTTAGGAAACGTGGGAAGCTGAGTCCTCGCTATATTGGCCCGTACCAAATTACCTAGAGGATCGGTAGAAGAGTTATGCCGACAGGAAGTGGAGACTACTAAAATTTCTGGTGGGAGATTATGTGTTTCTGAAGGTGTCGTCGACCAAGAGTGTCAGGAGGTTTAGGAAACGTGGGAAGCTGAGTCCTCGCTATATTGGCCCGTACCAAATTACCTA
>JAMKQA010009422.1:0-11683 GCA_024699735.1 Posidonia australis | reverse complement strand
ACGAACAGAAGGAACAATGATAAGTTTCAGTCTTATCAACCAGAAGGAACAAGGATAAGTTTCGGACTTATCGAACAGAAGGAACAATGATAAGTTTCGGACATATCGACCAACATGAAACAATGATAAGTTTTGCACTTATCGAACCGGAGGAACAATGATAAGTTTCAGACTTATCGACCAGAAGGAACAATGATAAGTTTCGGACTTATCGACCGGAAGGAACAATGATAAGTTTCGCACTTATCGAACAGAAGGAACAACGATAAGTTTCGGACTTATCGACCTGAAGGAACAACGATAAGTTTCGGACTTATCGAACAGTAACAATGATAAGTTTGGCACTTATCGAACAGGAGGAACAATGATAAGTTTCGCACATATTGAACAACTTGAACAATGATAAGTTTCGAACTTATCCAACAGAAGGAACAATGATAAGTTTCAGACTTATCGACCAGAAGGAACAATGATAAGTTTCGGACTTATCGAAAAGAAGGAACAATGATAAGTTTTGGACTTATCGACCAACAGGAACAATGATAAGTTTCGCACATACGAACAGGAGGAACAATGTTAAGTTTCGGACTTATCGACCAACTTGAAACAATGATAAGTTTCGCACTTATCGGACAGGAGGAAAAATGATAAGTTTCAGACTTATCGACCAGAAGGAACAATGATAAGTTTCGCACCTATCGACCCGAAGAACACTGATAAGTTTTGCACATATCGAACAAAAGGAACAACGATAAGTTTCGGACTTATCGACCAACAGGAATACTGATAAGTTTCGCACTTATGGACCAACTGGAACAATGATAAGTTTCGGACTTATCGACCAACAAGAACAATGATTAGTTTCGCACTGATAGAATTGAAGGAACAATGATAAGTTTCGCAATTATCAAACAGAAGGAACAATGACAAGTTTCGCACTTATCGAACAAGAGGAACAATGATAAGTTTTGCACCTATCGAACAGAATGAACAACGATAAGTTTCGCACTTATCGAAAAGAAGGAACATCGATAAGTTTCACACTAATCGAACAAAAGAAACAATGACAAGTTTCAGACTTATCGACCAGAAGGAACAATGTTAAGTTTTGCACTTATCGAACAGAAGCAACAATGGTAAGCTTCGGACATATCGACCAGAAGGAACAATGATAAGTTTCACACTTATCGAACAGACAGAACAATGATAAGTTTCGAACTTATCCAACTGAAGGAACAATGATAAGTTTCGGACTTAACGACCAGAAGGAACAATGATAAGTTTCGGACTTATCGAAAAGAAGGAACAATGATAAGTTTTGGACTTATCGACCAACAGGAACAATGATAACTTTCGCACATACGAACAGGAGGAACAATGTTAAGTTTCGGACTTATCGACCAACATGAAACAATGATATGTTTTGCACTTATCGAACAGGAGGAACAATGATAAGTTTGAAACTTATTGACAAGAAGGAACAATGATAAGTTTCGCACTTAGCGACCCGAAGTAACACTGATAAGTTTTGCACATATCGAACAGAAGGAACAATGATAAGTTTCGGACTTATCGACCAACAGGAACAATGATAAGTTTCGGACTTATCGACCAACTGGAACAATGATAAGTTTCGGACTTATCGACCAACAGGAACAATGATTAGTTTCGCACTGATAGAATAGAAGGAACAATGATAAGTTTCGCAGTTATCGAACAGAAGGAACAATGATAAGTTTCGCACTTATCGAACAAGAGGAACAATGATAAGTTTTGCACCTATCGAACAGAATGAACAACGATAAGTTTCGCACTTATCGAAAAGAAGGAACATCGATAAGTTTCACACTTATCGAACAAAAGACACATTGACAAATTTCAGACTTATCGACCAGAAGGAACAATGATAAATTTTGCACTTATCGAACAGAAGAACAATGGTAAGCTTCGGACATATCGACCAGAAGGAACAATGATAAGTTTCACACTTATCGAACAGACGGAACATTGATAAGTTTCGCTTTTATCGAACAGGAGGAACAATGATAAGTTTCGCACTTATCGAACAGTAACAATGATAAGTTTTGGATTTATCGACCTACAGGAACAATGATAAGTTTCGTACTTATCGAACAGAAGGAACAATGATAAGTTTCGAACTTATCGTCCAACAGGAACGATGATAAGTTTTGTCTTATCGAACAGGAGGAACAATGATAAGTTTCGCACTTATCGACCGGAAGAACAATGATAGGTTTCGGACTTATCGACGAGAAGGAACAATGATAAGAGTCGCACTTATCGAACAGAAGGAACAATGATAAGTTTCGCACTTATCGAACAGCTGGAAGAATGATAAGTTTCGGACTTATCGACCAACAGGAACATTGATAAGTTTCACACTTATGGAACAGAAGGAACAATGATAAGTTTCGCACTTATCGAATAGAAGGAACAATGATAAGTTTCGGACTTTTCGACCAGAAGGAACAATGATAAGTTTCGCACTTATCGAATGGAAGGAACAATGATAAGTTTCGGACTTATCGACCAGAAGGAACAATGATAAGTTTCGCACTTATCGAACAGAAGGAACAATGATAAGTTTCGAACTTATCGACCTGAAGGAACAATGATAAGTTTCGGACTTTTCGAACAGTAACAATGATAAGTTTTGCACTTATCGAACAGGAGGAACAATGATAAGTTTCGCACTTATTGAACAACTGGAACAATGATAAGTTTCTAACTTATCCAACAGAAGGAACAATGATAAATTTCGGAATTATCGACCAGAAGGAACAATGATAAGTTTCAGACTTATCGAAAAGAAGGAACAATGATAAGTTTTGGACTTATCGACCAACAGGAACAATGATCAGTTTCGCACATACGAACAGGAGGAACAATGTTAAGTTTCAGACTTATCGACCAGAAGGAACAAAGATAATTTTCAGACTTATCGACCATATGTAACAACGATAAGTTTCGCACTTATCGAATAGAAGGAACACTGATAAGTTTCGCACTTATCGAACAGACGGAACAATGATAAGTTTCGCACTTATGGACCAGAAGGACCAATGATAAGTTTCGCACTTATCGAATTGAAGGAACAATGGTAAGCTTCGGACATATCGACCAGAAGGAACAATGATACGTTTCACACTTATCGAACAGACGGAACAATGATAAGTTTCGCATTTATCGAACAGGAGGAACAATGATAAGTTTCGCACTAATCGAACAGTAACAATGATAAGTTTTGGATTTATCGACCAACAGGAACAATGATAAGTTTCATACTTATCGAATAGAAGGAACAATGATAAGTTTCGGACTTATCGTCCAACAGGAACGATGATAAGTTTCGACTTATCAAACAGGAGGAACAATGATAAGTTTTGCACTTATCGACCAGTAGGAACAATGATAAGTTTCACACTTATCGACCAACAGGAACAATGATATGTTTCACACTTATGAAAGAGAAGGAACAATGATAAGTTTCGCACTTATCGAACAGAAAGAACAATGATAAGTTTCGGACTTATCGACCAGAAGGAACAATGATAAGTTTCACACTTATCGAACAGAAGGAACAATGATAAGTTTCGGGCTTATCGACCAGAAGGTACAACGATTAGATTCGGATTTATCGAACAGTAACAATGATAAGTTTTGCACTTGTCGAACAGGAGGAACAATGATAAGTTTCGCCCTTATTGAACATCAGGAACAATGATAAGTTTCGAACTTATCCAACAGAAGGAACAATGATAAGTTTCGGACTTATCGACCAGAAGGAACAATGATAAGTTTCGGACTTATCGAAAAGAAGGAACAATGATAAGTTTTGGACTTATCGACCAACAGGAACAATGATAAGTTTCGCACATACGAACAGGAGGAACATTGTTAAGTTTCAGACTTATCGACCAGAAGGAACAATGATAAGTTTCGCACTTATCGAACAGATGGAACAATGATTAGTTTCGCACTTATCGAACAGGAACAATGATAAGTTTCACACTTATCGACCAACTGGAACTATGATATGTTTCAGACTTATCGACAAACAGGAACAATGATAAGTTTCGTACTTATCGAACAGGGGGAAAAATGTTAAGTTTCGCACTTATCGACCAGATGGAACAATGATAAGTTTCGGATTTATCGACCAGAAGGAACAACGATAAATTTCGCACTTATCGAACAGAGGGAACAATGATAAGCTTCGCACTTATTGAACAGCAGGAAGAATGATATGTTTCGGACTTATCGACCAACAAGAACAATGATAAGTTTCACACTTATGGAACATAAGGAACAATGGTAAGTTTCGCTCTGATCGAACAGAAGGAACAATGATAATTGTCGGACCTATCGACCAGAAGGAACAATGATAAGTTTCGCACTTATCGAATAGAAGGAACAATGATAAGTTTAGGACTTATCGACCAGAAGGACCAATGATAAGATTCGGACTTATCGAACATTAACAATGATAAGTTTTGCACTTATCGAACAGGAGGAACAATGATAAGTTTCGCACTTATTGAATAACAGGAAAATGATAAGTTTTGGACTTATCAAACAGTAGGAACAATGATAAGTTTCGGACTTATCGTCCCACAGGAACGATGATAAGTTTCGACTTATCGAACAGGAGGAACAATGATAAGTTTCGCACTTATCGACCAGAAGGAACAATGATAGGTTTCGCATTTATCGAACAGCTGGAAGAATGATAAGTTTCGGACTTATCGACCAACAGGAACAATGATAAGTATCACACTTATGGAACAGAAGGAACAATGATATGTTTCGCACTTATTGAATAGAAGGAACAATGGTAAGTTTCGGACATATCGATAAGAAGGAACAATGATAAGTTTCGCACTTATCGAACAGAAGGAACAATGATAAGTTTCGGACTTATTCACCAGAAGGAACAACGATAAGTTTCAGACTTATCGAACAGTAACAATGATAAGTTTTGCACTTATCGAACAAGAGGAACAATGATAAGTTTCGCATTTATTGAACAACAGGAACAACGATAAGTTTCGAACTTATCCAACTGAAGGAACAATGATAAGTTTCGGCCTTATCGACCAGAAGGAACAATGATAAGTTTCGGACTTATCGAAAAGAAGGAACAATGATAAGTTTTGGACTTATCGACCAACAGGAACAATGAAAAGTTTCGCACATACGAACAGGAGGAACAATGTTAAGTTTCAGACTTATCGACCAGAAGGAACAATGATAATTTTCAGACTTATCGACCAGATGTAACAACGATAAGTTTCGCACTTATCGAATAGAAGGAACCATGATAAGTTTCGCACTTATCGAACAGACGGAACAATGATAAGTTTCGGACTTATCGACCAACAGGAACAATGATAAGTATCGGACTTATCGACCAAAAGGAACAATGATAAGTTTCGCACTTATCGAACAGGAACAATGATAACTTTCGCACTTATCGACCAACTAAAACAACGATATGTTTCAGACTTATCGACCAACAGGAACAATGATAAGTTTCGCACTTATCGAACAGGGGGAAAAATGATAAGTTTCGCACTTATCGACCAGATGGTACAATGATAAGTTTCAGACTTATCGACCAGAAGGAACAATGATAAGTTTCGCACTTATCGAACAGAAGGAACAATGCTAAGTTTCGCACTTATGGAACTGCAGGAAGAATCATAAGTTTCGGACCAATCGACCAACCGGAACAATGATTAGTTTCGCACTGATAGAATAGAAGGAACAATGATAAGTTTCGTAGTTATCGAACAGAAGGAACAATGATAAGTTTCGCACATATCGAACAAAAGGAACAATGATAAGTTTTGCACCTATCGAACAGAATGAACAACGATAAGTTTCGCACTTATCGAAAAGAAGGAACATCGATAAGTTTCACACTTACCGAACAAAAGAAACACTGACAAGTTTCAGACCTATCGACCAGAAGGTACAATGATAAGTTTTGCACTTATTGAACGGAAGGAACAATGGTAAGCTTCGGACATATCGACCCGAAGGAACAATGATAAGTTTCACACATATCGAACAGACGGAACAATGATAAGTTTCGCATTTATCGAACAGGAGGAACAATGATAAGTTTCGCACTTATCGAACAGTAACAATGATATGTTTAGGATTTATCGACCAACAGGAACAATGATAAGTTTCGTACTTATCGAACAGAAGGAACAATGATAAGTTTCGGACTTATCGTCCATTAGGAACGATGATAAGTTTCGACTTATCGAACTGGAGGGACAATGATAAGTTTCGCACTTATCGACCAGGAGGAACAATGATAGGTTTCGGACTTATCGACGAGATGGAACAATGATAAGTTTCGCACTTATCGAACAGAAGGAACAATGATAAGTTTCGCACTTATCGAACAGCTGGAAGAATGATAAGTTTCGGACTTAACGACCAACTGGAACAATGATAAGTTTCACACATATGGAACAGAAGGAACAATGATAAGTTTCGCACTTATCGAACAGAAGGAACAATGATAATTTTCGGACTTATCAACCAGAACGAACAATGATAAGTTTCGCACTTATCGAATAGAAGGAACAACGATAATTTTCGGACTTATCGACCTGAAGGAACAACGATAAGTTTCGGACTTATCGAACATTAATAATGATAAGTTTTGCACTTATCGAACAGGAGGAACAATGATAAGTTTCGCACTTATTGAACAACAGGAACACTGATTAGTTTCGAACTTATCCAACAGAAGGAACAATGATAAGTTTCGGACTTATCGACCAGAATGAACAATGATAAGTTTCGGCCTTATCGAAAAGAAGGAACAATGATAAGTTTTGGACTTATCAACCAACAGGAACAATGATATGTTTCGCACATACGAACAGGAGGAACAATGTTAAGTTTCGGACTTATCGACCAACATGAAACAATGATAAGTTTCGCACTTATCGAATAGGAGGAAAAATGATAAGTTTCAGACTTATCTACCAGAAGGAACAATGATAAGTTTCGCACTTATCGACCCGAAGTAACACTGATAAGTTTTGCACATATCGAACAGAAGGAACAATGATAAGTTTCGGACTAATCGACCAACAGGAACAATGATAAGTTTTGGACTTATCGACCAACTGGAATAATGATAAGTTTCGGACTTATCGACCAACAGGAACAATGATTAGTTTCGCACTGATAGAATAGAAGAAACAATGATAAGTTTCGCAGTTATCGAACAGAAGGAACAATGATAAGTTTCACACTTATCGAACAAGAGGAACAATGATAAGTTTTGCACCTATCGAACAGAATGAACAACGATAAGTTTTGCACTTATCGAAAAGAAGGAACATCGATAAGTTTCACACTTATCGAACAAGAGAAACATTGACAAGTTTCAGACTTATCGACCAGAAGGAACAATGATAAATTTTGCGCTTATCGAACAGAAGGAACAATGGTAAGCTTCGAACATATCGACCAGAAGGAACAATGATAAGTTTCACACTTATCGAACAGACGGAACAATGATAAGTTTCGCATTTATCGAACAGGAGGAACAATGATAAGTTTCGCACTTATCGAACAGTAACAATGATAAGTTTTGGATTTATCGACCAACAGGAACAACGAGAAGTTTCGTACTTGTCGAACAGAAGGAACAATGATAAGTTTCGGACTTATCGTCCAACAGGAACGATGATAAGTTTTGACTTATCGAACAGGAGGAACAATGATAAGTTTCGCACTTATCGACCAGAAGAACAATGATAGGTTTCGGACTTATCGACGAGAAGGAACAATGACAAGTTTCGCACTTTACGAACAGAAGGAACAATGATAAGTTTCGCACTTATCGAACAGCTGGAAGAATGATAAGTTTCGGACTTATCGACCAACAGGAACAATGATAAGTTTCACACTTATGGAACAGAAGGAACAATGATAAGTTTCGCACTTATCGAACAGAAGGAACAATGATAAGTTTCGGACTTATCGACCAGAATGAACAATGATAAGTTTCGCACTTATCGAACAGAAGGAACAATGATAAGTTTCGAACTTTTCGACCTGAAGGAACAACGATAAGTTTCGGACTTATCGAACAGTAACAATGATAAGTTTTGCACTTATCGAACAGGAGGAACAATGATAAGTTTCGCACATATTGAACAACAGGAACAATGATAAGTTTCTAACTTATCCAACAGAAGGAACAATGATAAGTTTCGGACTTATCGACCAGAAGAAACAATGATAAGTTTTGGACTTATCGAAAAGAAGGAACAATGATAAGTTTTGGACTTATCGACCAACAGGAACAATGATAAGTTTCGGACATACGAACAGGAGGAACAATGTTAAGTTTCAGACTTATCGACCAGATGGAACTAAGATAATTTTCAGACTTATCGACCAGATGTATCGACGATAAGTTTCGCACTTATCGAATAGAAGGAACAATGATAAGTTTCGCACTTATCGTACAGACGTAACAATTATCAGTTTCGGACTTATCGACCAGCAGGAACAATGACAAGTATCGGACTTATCGACCAACAGGAACAATGATAAGTTTTGCACTTATCGAACAGAAGGAACAATGATAAGTTTCGCACTAATCGAACCGGAACAATGGTAAGTTTCGCACTTATCGACCAACTAGAACAATGATATGTTTCAGACTTATCGACCAACAGGAACAATGATAAGTTTCGCACCTATCGAACAGGTGGAAAAATGATAAGTTTCGCACTTATCGACCAGAAGGAACAATGATAAGTTTATGACTTATCGATGAGAAGGAACAATGATAAGTTTCGCTCTTATCGAACAGAAGGAACAATGATAAGTTTCGCACTTATCGAACAGCTGGAAGAATGATAAGTTTCGGACTTATCGACCAACAGGAACAATGATAAGTTTCAAACTTATGGAATTGAAGGAACAATGATAAGTTTCGCACTTATCGAACAGAAGGAACAATGATAAGTTTCGCACTTATCGAACAGGAGGAACAATGATAAGTTTTGGACTTATCGAACAGGAGGAACAATGAAGTTTCGCACTTATCGAACAGAAGGAACAATGATAAGTTTCGCACTTATCGAACAGAAGGAACAATGATAAGTTTCGCACTTATCGAACAGGAGGAACAATGATAAGTTTCACACTTATCGAACAGAAAGAACAATGATAAGTTTCGCATGAATCGAATAGAAGGAACATTGACAAGTTTCACACTTATCAAACAACAGGAACAAAGATAAGTATCGGAATTATCGACCAGAAGGAACAATGAAAAGTTTCGCACGTATCGAACAGAAGGAACAATGATAAGCTTCTGACTTATCGACTAGAAGGAACAATGATAAGTTTCGCACTTATCGAACAAAAGGAACAATGATAAGTTTCGCACATATCGAACAGGAGGAACAATGATAAGTTTCGTACTTATTGAACAGGAACAATGATAAGTTTTGCACATATCGAACAGAAGGAACAATGATACGTTTCAGACTTATCGACCAACAGGAACAATGATAAGTTTCGCACTTATCGAACAGGAGGAATAATGATAAGTTTCGCAGTTATCGACCAGAAGGAACAGTGACAACTTTCGGACTAATCGACCAGAAGGAACAATGATAAGTTTCGCACACATCGAACAGAAGGAACAATGATAAGTTTCGCACATATCAAACTGCTGGAACAATGGTAAGTTTCGGACTTATCGATCAACAGGAACAATTATATATTTCGCACTTATCGAATAGAAGGAACACTGATAAGTTTCGCACTTATCGAACAGAAGGAACAACGATAAGTTTCGGACATATCGACTCGAAGGAACAACGATAAATTCCGGACTTATCGAATAGGAACAATGTTAAGTTTCCCACTTATGGAACGGGAGGAATGATGATAAGCTTCGCACTTATTGAACAGCTGGAACAATGATAAGTTTCGGACTTAACGAAGAGAAGGAACAATGATAAGTTTCGGACTTATCGACCAGAAGGTACAATGATAGGTTTCGGACTTAACGAACAGAAGGAACAATGATAAGTTTCAGACTTATCGACCAACAAGAACAATGATAAGTTTCTCTCATATCAGACAGGAGGAACAATGACAAGTTTCAGACTTATCAACCAGAATGAACAATGATAAGTTTCGCACTTATCGACCCGAAGTAACACTGATAAGTTTTGCACTTATCCAATAGAAGGAACCATGATAAGTTTAGGACTTATCGACCAACTGGAACAATGATAAGTTACGGACTTATCGACCAACAGGAACAATGATAAGTTTCGGACTTATCGACCAACAGGAACAATGATTAGTTTTGCACTTATCGAACAGAAGGAACAATGATAAGTTTCGCACTTATCGAACTGAAGGAACAATGATAAGTTTCGCACTTATCGAACAGGAGGAACAGTGATAAGAGTCACACTTATCGAACAGAAGGAACAATGATAAGTTTCACACTTATCGAACAGAAGGAACATTGATAAGTTTCGCACTGATCGAACAACAAGAACAATGATAAGTTTCAGACTTATCGACCAGAAGAAACAACGATAATTATCGCACTTATCGAACAGAAGGAGCAATGGTAAGCTTCAAACTTATCGACTAGAAGGAACAATGATAAGTTTCACACTTATCGAACAGACGGAACAATGATAAGTTTCGCACTTATCGAACAAGAGGAACAATGATAAGTTTTGGATTTATCGACCAACAGGAACAATGATACGTTTCGTACTTATCGAACAGAAGGAACAATGATAAGTTTCAGACTTATCGACCAACAGGAACAATGATAAGTTTCGTACATATCGATCCGGAGGAACAATGATAAGTTTCGCACTTATCGACCAGAAGGAAAAACGATAAGTTTCGCACTTATCGTACAGAAGGAACAATGATAATTTTCGCACTTATCGAATAGCAAGATGAATGATAAGTTTTGAACTTATCAACCAACAGGAACAATGATAAGTATCACACTTATGGAACAGAAGGAACATTGATAAGTTTTGCACATACCGAACTGAAGGAACAATGATAAGTTTCGGTCTTATCGACCTGAAGGAAAATGATAAGTTTCGCACTTATCGAACAGAAGGACATTGGTATGTTTCGGACTTATCGACCAGAAGGAACAATGATAAGTTTCAGACTTATCGAACAGTAACAATGATAAGTTTTGCACTTATCGAACCGGAGGAACAATGATAAGTTTCGCATTTATTGAACAACAGGAACAATGACAAGTTTCGGTCTTATCGAACAGAAGGAACAATGATAAGTTTCAGACTTATCGACTAGAAGGAACAATGATAAGTTTCGAACTTATTGAACCGAAGGAACAATGATAAGTTTCGGACTTATCGACCAACATGAAATAATGATAAGTTTCGCACTTATCGAACAGGACGAACAATGATAAGTTCAGACTTATCGACCAGAAGGAACAATGATAAGTTTTGCACTTATCGACCCGATGTAACACTGATAAGTTTTGCACTTATCGAACAGAATGAACAATGATAAGTTTCGGACATATCGACCAACAGGAACAATGATAAGTTTCGGACTTATCGACCAACTGGAACAATGATAAGTT
>JAMKQA010009421.1:0-11204 GCA_024699735.1 Posidonia australis | reverse complement strand
TAATTAGGGTTTTATCGAATTTTAAGTTGATTTAAGTGGATTTTAGCTGGATTAAGTGGATTAGGGTTTATTGTTGGATTTTTAAGTGGATTTAATTGGATTTTGTTTGATTAGGGTTCTTATTAGGGTTTTGTGGAATTTAAGGTGGATTTTAGCTAGATTAAGCGTTTTACTTGCTTTTCAGTGGATTTTAAGTTGGATTAATGTCTTATTTGTTTTCAGTGAATTTTAATGGATTTTAGTGTTTTATTGGGTCATGTGGGCTAGTGTGGGTCTGATTGGGACCTACGTGGACTAGGGTTTTGATGGTCGCGACCAGAGCATCAACCGGAGGAGCCTGCTGCCAAATGAGCTCAAAATTGGGGTGTCTACACTATGCGATATAAAACCTTGCAAATATGCTTGAGACCATCTGAATATGCACCCTAGGCCTCTAGAAAACCTGATCACATATGGATTCATCTCTTTTCCTTAAGGTCATAAAAGAAAGAGTGAAACCAAAACACCATGACATGGGTCTTGTGCTCAAGGGCGATAAGCCTCACACAAGACCACAACACTCCTATTTTGATAAAAGCCAATGAAACTTAGCTATGCTATTTGGGTCTGGATCATGGACTAGTGCAAAAAAATTCTCTAGACAAAAGTCCAAACAGGCAACTAGTTCACCAGACCCTAGTGGCAAGCCAAATTCACTAGATGCAAAACTAATGCAAATAGTGTTGTTACATGATGAAATTGTGCAAGCATGAACATGATATATCAGAGATCAAACAGTAGAAAGATCAGAGTCTAAAACAAACAAAAAAGCATGCAAACCATGATGCAAAATATACTATTTGCATCCTATGACTAGATTGGTGCACCAGGATGGTGCGCCAGGGATGTGCTCCAACCTGGTGCGCCAGCTTGGTGCACTCTAGATACTCTGCTTCAGATTGCAATCTGATTTCAGAGCCTAGGCTAGGTGTGTGCAACTAATTATATTACTGATTATTCAGATTATTAACCTAGATGCCAGGAAACATAATCATACTAAATAATTAGGTCTAAAACATTCATTTCACCCTCTCTTTATCTATGCATATTCATGGGTTATCAAGGATTGCAACTACTTAGGGAGGATTTTAGGATTCATGCAACTACCTAGCTAATTTAGGGAGCATAGGGGCATGGTGAAGCAAGCCTAGGGTTGCGTCACAAACCATAATCCATGACCAATGGCCTCATAGGACTGTGATACATTGCCTATAAAGACCACACAGCGCAGGAAATCATCATGATAAACAAACAATGAATAGATAAAAGAGCATCATGAACACCCAATTTAAATAAAAAGGTGCAAAGAAACATCAACATACAAACATTATATCAGCCTAGTTGCAATGTAAGTTTTATTCAGAATATCATGCAAAGCCCATGTGAAGATGAGTAAGGGAACTTACCTATTGTGTATTCTCCTTGGGTGGCTCGAGGTGTCACCTCCTTGTTGCTTTGGACACAGCTAGGGGTGCTTAGGGATGCAAAAAGGGTGCTCTGAAAGTGGGGGTGCTGGCTGCTAAGAGTTGGTGAAATGCCAAGAGAGCCAAAAGCGTTGCTCATGGGTGGCTTTTAAAGGAGATGAATTTGTAAAGTCTTGGGACGCCAAAAGCCTTGGAAACTAACAAACTTGCATAGATTTGTAGAGGAATATTTGTAAGTGAAGGTTACAAGCATAGAAGATGGACAGCCAACAACCAGCACCCTGAAAAGTGGCTGTGCGCCAACTTGGTGCTCCACATTGGTGCGCTAGCTTAGTGCTCCACCTTGGTGCGCCATGATGGTGTTTCATATTGGTGCTCCATTGTGCTGCTCCACATTGGTGCTCCAGTGTAGTGCTCTCCACCTAGCTGCCTGGATTATTAATTGGACCATGGGTTTGTTATAGGCTTAGGGTAACCAAGATGCCAGATAAAGTTCAAATGAGGTTAGGCTTGTTGTATCCAAAGCAACATCTTCTAGAGAGTTCACCTACGAGCTGTCTTAAAATTGGGGTTTCTACATCCTCATCCTCAGTAGCTTTCGACCTCAATGGTGTGCTATAATTGTGGGAAGGCGGGACACGTTCAGATATCCTATCTAGAATCGTTGAAGAAGGTAGGAAGCGCACCACAGTTGCCGACTAGGGGACAGATGTTTACCATTGAAGCTCCAAGCATCAAGTCTTCGGGAGATATAGTTGAGGGTATGGATGATTAATTGGTTCTGTAACCCTCTGAGATTTGTTGTAATGTCTTTGTAATCTAGACATCTGCCTGATTGTATGGATGTGTGGTGTTGTTTTGTTTGGCCATCAGGTTCTTTTATTGTGGCTGGCCAGATGGCCAAAGTGTGGTTTGACTAAGGGAGCTCTTTCTCCTTTATCTATGAGTCTTTTGAGGCAGAGTTGGGAGAGAGACTAGCTAGACTGGCCTTTCATCTTAACGTAGTAACGTCACATGGGGAGTACAGTTTGGCATGGAGGTATCTACGGTCTGTTGACTTGACACTAAATGGTAGAGAGTTCGATGCTAGCCTGATTGTGATGGACATGTAGGAGTACGATGTGATACTCAACATGGATTGGTTGGTGCAGTAGTCCGCTTTGATCAACTGTGCTCAAAGGAGAGATTATTTTGGGTCTCCAGAGGATGGGTCTTTCTTTGTTCGATGTGGGTGTCAAGGTGAGCCTAAGCTTGTCATTTCGACTATGAAGGCTTATAAGTCTTTGGTCGGGAGTTGCATGGGGTATCTAGCCAATATAGTTACCTCCACTTCTCCTGAGTTGAGTGTTCACATCATCTCTGTGGTGTGTGAATATCCCAACGTTTTCCTTAACAATTTGCCTGGTATGCCACCTCATAGGGAAGTAGAGTTCTCGATCAATCTGATCCCTGGTTCTGGTGTTGTGTCGAGGCCTCCCTATTGCATGGCGCTAGTGGAGTTGCAAGAGCTCAAGACTAAGTTGCAGGAGTTGCTGGTCAAGGGATTTATAAGGCCGAGTGTGTCTCCGTAGAGAGCACTTGTCTTGTTCGTCTACAAGAAGGATGGTTTGCTCCGACTTTGTATAGATTATCAGATGATGAACCAGATCATGGTGAAGAACAAGTATCCCTTGCCCCGCATTGATGACCTGTTCGACCAATTGCAGTCTGCATCCATGTTCTCGAAGATTGATCTAAGGTTAGGGTATCACTAGGTTAGGATACGAGACTTTGATATTCAGAAGACTGCTTTCCAAACGTTGTACGGGAATTACGAGTTCACAGTCATACCTTTCGACATCGGCTACATTTATGGATCTGATGAACAGGATTTTTAGCCCTTTTCTGGACCAGTTCGTCATGATTTTCGTTGTTGACGTGCTAGTCTACTCCCCTAATGTTGAGACTCACACCTTGCACATGAGGGAGGTTTTGGATACTTTGAGGCATCTTCAGTTGTACGCTAAATTCTCCAAGTGTGAGTTCTGGCTTAGTGAAGTCATGTTCCTTGGCCATTTGATTTCTAGGGAAGGCATCAGAGTGGATCCTGCTAAGGTCTAGGTAGTGAGTAGTTGGGAGCGACCCAGGACTGTGATGGAGATCAAGAGTTTCTTGGGTCTAGCGGGCTATTATAGGAGATTTATTAGGGATTTCTCCTCCATTGTCATGCCTCTGACAAAGTTGACTAGGAAGGGAGTTCCGTTTTGTTGGGACCAGAATTGTGAGGCGAGTTTCCAAGAGTTGAAGTCTTGTCTGGTTTCTGCCCCTGTGTTGACTCTGCCTTCTGGAAGTGGTGGCTTCACGGTGTATAGTGATGCCAATGGCATTGGTTTGGGGTGTGTTCTGATGCAGCATGATAATGTCATGGCATATGCTTCACCCTAGCTGAAGGATCATGAGAAGAACTACCCAACCCACGATTTGGAGATGGCTGCCGTAGTGTTCACTCTCAAGCTTTGGCGACACTATCTCTATGGAGAGCAGTTTAAGGTCTTCACTGATCATCAGAGCTTGAAGTATATCTTCACGTAGAGGGACCTCAACTTGAGGCAGCGCTGTTGGGTGGAGTATCTGAAGGACTATGATTTCAGTCTGTCCTACTACTTTGGCATGGCCAACATGGTTGCCGATGCCTTGAGTCGGCGTACACACGTGATGGTGAGCTTGATGGTCAAGGAGTGGACCATGCTGGAGGATTTGGTGATCTGCAGGTCAAAGCGGCAAGCCTTGGGAACGGTTGGTGCCTAAGTGGCCAACCTGTTTGTTCGTCCTAAGCTGTTAGAGTTTATTGTCACCTGTCAGTAACTGGATCCGTTTGTTCAGGCTATGTTTGTGATGTTGGAGGCTGGTGAAGAGCCTCATTTCTCTGTTAGGGCATATGAAGAGTTGAGGTATGATATGCATCTGTATGTGCCCCAGTATGAGGAGGCCAAGCAGAGATTGTTGGATGAAGCACATCGGTTTAGGTACACCATTCACCCTAGGAGTACGAAGATGTACCGAGACCTAAAGAGGAACTTTTGGTGGCCTGTCATGAAGAGAGATGTTGCTGACCTTGTAGCAAGGTATACAACCTGCCAACTAGTCAAGGTAGTGCACTAGAGACCTGGAGGGACCTTGGAGCCATTGGATATTCCTATGTGGAAGTGGGAGCACATCTCGATGGACTTCGTGATTAGGTTGCCGCGAACTCAGAGGAAGAACGACATCGTGTGGGTGATTGTGGATCGGCTAACCAAGTCTGCTCACTTCTTGGCCATACAGGTGAAGCTCCCGATGCACCACCTGACGGAGTTGTATGTATCCGAAGTGGTGAGGCTGCATGGTGTTTCAAGCACGGTGTCCATCGTGTCGGACAAAGACACAAGATTCACCTCAAGGTTTTCAGGACTCTGCAGGAGGCCTTTGGCACCGTGCTCAACTATAGCACAGCATTTCATCCTCAGTCGGATGGTTAGACAGAGAGGACTACCTAAACACTGGAGGATATGCTCAGAGCATGTGCCTTAGACTTTCAAGGGAGTTGGGAGGACCACCTGCCACTGATCGAGTTTGCCTGCAACAATAGCTATCACTTGAGCATTGGGATGGCGTCGTACGGAGCCCTGTATGGTAGGCCATGTAGAATGTTGGTTTGCTGGAGCGAGGTAGGTGAGCATCAGTTGATTGGTCCTGAGCTTATGAGTTGTATGCAGACAAGCTGGATTTGATCCGTAGCAGGCTATTAGCTGCACAGAGTTGGTAGAAGAGCTAGGCCGATAGGAGGCGGAGACTGTTGGAATTTCTGGTGGGAGACTATGTGTTCCAGAAGGTGTCGCCGACCAAGGGTGTCATGTGGTTTGGGAAGCATGGCAAGTTGAGTCCTCGCTATATTGGCCCATACTAGATTACCCAGAGGGTCGGTGAGGTTGCTTATCGATTAGATCTACCACTAGAGATGTTGTCTATCCATGTTGAAGAAGTGCCTAGCTGACGCATCTCATGTGATCCCAGTCTAACCAGAAAGGCTTCAGGAAGATCTGACCTTTGCGGAGGATGCCGTCCAGATTGTTGACCGCAAGGAGCAGGTGCTGCGGAACAAGGTGATTTTGCTAGTTTTGGTGCGGTGGTGACATCATGGAGTCGAGGAGGCCACGTGAGAACGTGAGGAAGCCATCCTAGCCTAGTACCCGTATCTTTTCGCCTAGTGATTTTGGAGGTGAAATCTTATTTTAAGGGGTTTAGGATGTAACACCCGTAAAATTCATTTTGTTATTATTTACATTTTAATGAATTTATTCCTAGACGGGTGTGTAGACACTCTAATTTGGAGGTCTACAGGCTGGAATAGTGGTAGCTGGGCTTTTAATCACAAATGACCTCAAACCCTGGTTTTGTCCCAAAGCCAAACAACGCCAAATCTAACAACAAATGGTTTGAGCCGTGATCCGGGGCCATGTAGGCGCACCTCTCTAGCGCACCTATCTGGCGCACCTCTTAGGTGCACCATGCAGCCACACTAGACATGCGTAAAGCCCATGAAGGCCCATTAAGCCCACTTAAGCTCACCAAAGCCCAAGCAATCCACCAAGGCCCGTCAAAGCCCATTACATCCACCAAAGCCCATGAAAGGCCATTAAGCCCACCAAAGCCCATGAAAGCCCAAGTAATCAACCAAGGTCCATTAACCCACTTAAGCTCCCAAAAGCCCAAGCAATCCACCAAGGCCCGTCAAAGCCCATTACGTCCACCAAAGCCCATTAAGCCCACCAAAGGCCATGAAGGCCTGTTAAGTTCACTAAAGCCCATGAAGGCCCATTAAGTCCATCAAAGCCCAAGCAATCCACCAAAGTCCACCAAAGCCCACTAAAGGCTATCAAGGCCCATTAAACCCACCAAAGCCCATCAAGGCCCATAAAACACACTTAGGCCCATGAAGGTCTACAATGCTCCAACCTATTTCTCCACTTAGGCCCATGAAGTCCACAACACCTCAACCCATTTTCTTCTTCTTCTTCTTCCAGCCCAACAACCACACCTCCAGCCATTCTTCCACGATCCAACCACAACCCATCATTTCTCTCCATTCTCATCTCATCCAGCTGACTCACCACATTGCCCAGCAGCAGCCAAGCTTGAGCCCTCCACGATCTGGGGTTGTCAGATGCGTTGTCGCGAGCTCGGATGGCCATCGATCACTGTCGGCATGTGGGTAGACAAAATGGATGGCGCGGGGGTCAACAAATTGGTTATGAGGCGTTGGTTTGTCAGGGGAATCTTTGGTTTGTTATGGGTTTGGCTGGTTGTTAGAATTCTGTTATGGGTTGTTACAGGGTGTCGCCAGAGCATCACCTATAAAAGGAGCAGTAGTGTGAAAAAGTAGAAGAAACAAAGAGAAAAAAAGGGAAGAGAAAGAGGAGAGCGAGAGAGCAAGAGAGGAGAGATCTCGGAGCTTAGAGCATTCCTCCCGTGGCGATCCTGAGCTCGCTAGCTTGCCCTAGTTCCTCCCTCAGCCAGCTCCGATCATCCATTTCACTGCCAGACCAGGTACACACTCTTCTGACCACAATTCTCATTATAAGTGCTTCCTTAGGTCTCCTTGTGCCTTCCTTGATCGATTCCAACAGGGCCAAAGGCCTCCTCTGGTCGGGATCAGCCCCCCACCTCACCAAAGTCGTTTACCAGTGGCCTAGGTGGAGGAGCTAGTCCAAGGCTTGTCCCTGGACCTAGGAGCTTAGGTTCTCCTCTCCTGGCCTCTCTCTTGCTTCTCCACCCCTCAAATTCCCTCTCCAGCCACTACAGAAGCCTCCACTAGAAGATCGCCGGAGTCACGCCACGCCATCATCGCCAGAGAAGACGACAATTCACCGCGGCTAGACGCGAGCCTCCAGCCTTGCAACACTGCTCCCCCCCCCCAAGGAATGATCTCCGACGCTCTCCTAACGTTCTTGAGGCTCCAGAATCGTGATTCAAGCCTTGGATCACTCCCGCAACCTCACTCATCGGAGAAGACGATGTCGACGGTAGGTGGAATCCACATTGCGCGTTCTTCCGCCTCTTTGGCCCCCTGATGGAAAGGAAATGCTCCTCTCAACATGCCAAAGCCTCCTGGACTTTTGGATCACCCTCCAGCAACCCCCCTCTTCTCCGATGCCGTCACTAGAGTGCTCTGATGGCGACGGGGATGGACAGTCCATTCCCGCCGTTCGATCTTCTATCCGGACCGGTGGATCATACTCTTTTCTTCCCTTCTTGCTTCTCGTGGGGTCTGATTCTAGATCAGGCCATGGGATAGCCTTTGTATGTCCCTCCAGTGGTCGTCGACGGCGGAGGTCCGTCGCTGGCGGCCACTGTTTCTTTTTTCTTTTTTAAAAATAAAAATAGTTTTCTTTGAATAAATTTCTATAGCTTTTGTTTTGTTACATTTAGGTCCTTCTGTTCTTGTAAGTAGGTCCTTTCTCTTACAGTTAGGTCCCTGCACATTTTTTCTTTAAATCGTTTGAATAAAGTTTTAATTGAAAATATTACAATGTGCCCCTTGAGCTTCCCTAATAATGTTTTCCAAGCTTAAAAATTAGACAACAACCCCTAAGTTTCATGTAAATCATTCTAAATGCATATTTTTCTATTCAAATTGCATTTAAACCCTGATTTTCATGAAAATCATTTTGAGTGCATATTTCTCTGTTAAAATTGCAAGGTAAACCTTGAGTATTCAAATATTTGCACAAATGTGGTTTAAATTGCATTTTGACCCCTGAGCTTTTTTGAATTTACTCTGCATGCATATTCCTCTGGTTAATTTGCATTTTAGCCCCTGAACTTTTCTGAAATTATTTTGAATGCATGTTTTGATGGCATAATTGCATTTTAACCCCTAGAAACCTTCAATTTGGCAAGAAATGCACAGATTTGCACATTTGACCCAGATTTCTTCAAAACTACACGAAATGTGTTTTTCTATGTATTTTTGGTGATTTAGTTCCAGAAATTCAGTTTTCATACAGAATTTGGGTTTTTTGCACTAAGGCCCCTGGAATTTTCATTTTCACACTCTTACATGCATTTCGCACATTTTGTTGCACTTCTTCATGCATGTTTTCTCGTGACTTCTTCCCTTCTTTGTGAACACATTTCTAGCACATTTTAAGTTTGGTTTTCTCATCGTTTCCCAGATTTTTTCCGATTTCCCCGTCTTTTGACTTGATTTTGGTTTTCCATCGCCCGTGGGAATGTGATGACTCAAGGGTTTTGTTTTTGTTTGTTGGGTTTTGGAGTAGACTCAAGGGTCAACATCTTTTATTTTATGTGGAATTTTTGGTGTTGGTTTTGGGGGTCCAATCGTCTATTCCAGTTGGGTGATTTTGAAAAGTAGGGTTTGGGTCATTTTCTGTTTTTCGTAGAAATCGGTATACCGAAACATTTTCGGTATGTTGTTTTTCTATCTGTTTGGTCCACTGGTTGAAATTTGATCATCTGATTTTGGATGGTCGATCGAATCAGTGGATTTCGATCGACCGAACCATTTTCAGTATACCGATTTTGGCTTGAGTGTTGACCTGATTCGGTCGATCAATTCAAATCGGTCTACCGATCTAGGGATTTTTGGCATGCCAAATTAGGGCCCAAATGCTTTTATAAAATGTGATTTTCTATGGATTTTTTCGATTAGTTTGTATTGTCCCTTTGAGATGGGATTACAGGCCATCAGTGGTGGTCCCTTGGGACACCTGATGTGCCATTTTGTCGAGGTTTTGGAAGAGTTTTCAAAGAGATAAAAATAGTTTTGAAAATGGTTTCAAAGAAATGGTTGGCCCATTTTGGAAAATGGTTATAATGTGGGTCCTTGTCGTTGGGACCAGTGAATGTGATGACATTCTTTGGTGGTCAGGCACGACTCCTTGGTTGAGGTCGAGGGCCGAGATACCTGAGGCTGTGGTGCGTCGGGTTTTGGAGGTATGAGACTTCTTGACTATCTTCTTAAGGCTGGGGTTGTGGTCCATGGGTTGAGGTGTCTTGTGGCATGACGGGAAGGTATGATACTCCTTTGTCGCAGTGAGCATCTAGGCTCAGGTGCTGTCGGGTGTGGAGGTATGACACTCTCTCTTGAGCATCGTGTGTAGAGGACGTCGTGAGAAGGTGTACCCTGTGGTGGCCAGTGCGGGTGGGACACGTGTCCCATAGCTGGTAGCGTTCTGAGACATAGGACATCCTTCCCAGAAAGGGGTTGGCTTTGTGTGGGTTCTCCAGGTAGGGGGAATCGCGGGACGGTGATCATTCCTGCACAAGGTGGCTTCACCGTGGTAGTGTAGAACGTCATGGTCACTCCTCAGTGGACTGCTTGTGGCTAAAGTTTGGTTGCCTAGCGCCGGGTTTCCCGACTCACTGTATGTGGTTTTGGCCATTGAGGACCTTTGCTTGTGGTTTTGGGTTGGTAGAGCCCGGGTTGTGGTTTTGGCTGATGTGGGCCTAGTTTGTGAGGTTTTAGAGAAAATAGTTTGCAAAATGAATTTAAAGGAAAATTAATTATAGTTTTGTTTGCCACTGTTTTTCGTGAGGTGCGTGTTGGGTGACGTTTGTCACTCATGCGTTTTCCTCGTCTTTTTAGGTTGCAGGTGCAGGCACGCATGAGGCTTAGCATAGTGCATATAGCTCGGAGTCTCATAGTCGCACACATAGGTTCCTGGTAGTTTAATATCTTCTGTTTAGCTTTAATTTTCCTATAATTTAATTTGCTTTAAATTGTTACGGGAAATGTGGGGTGTTACACCCATAGATGTAAAGCGTGTTGTAATCAGGAGTTCTATGATAGAGCAGCTCATAAGGAATGTGGTTTGCCAGAGATTGAGAGGGAAGTTGGTTGATGAGGTGGGTAGCCATCTCAAAGGCAGGTAGCCAATAGGAGGATAGGAGGCCAGCTTGGTACAGAAGACAACACCCCATCTCGACAAGCTGGTCATGTTTACGTTGGATGACGTCGTTTTGGGCAGAGGTTTAAGGGCAAGTGAATCTGTGGAGGATACCACGATTCTGAAAGTGATTATTGACAAATTCTCCTCCACCATCTGATTGGATTGCTTTAACAACTGACTGAAGTTGTTTCGCAATTAGTTTTATAAACTGAGAAAGAGTTTGGAATACATCTGATTTATGAAACAATGGAAAAATCCACATGAAATGAGAGAAGTCATCAACAACTGTAAGTAAAATATGACTCTTTTTGTCATCAAAAACAAAACTTTTAAGCACAAGACTTCCATCTGATTTTCTGACAGTAGCATTTAGGAGTTGTTGACTTACATCAACCTGAAATGTTCATGGACATCTTTTGGTATGGTTATGCAAGTGTGTTGTGCCTTTTGTACTAGAATGCTCTCTTTCAACCTTGCAATACTTACACACAGCGTATAAAACTTGCACTTTCACTTTTTTACCATTTTTTTCAATTTCAACATCCTTGTAGACTTTATCATAATAATTCCATACATTAGATGTGTGCCTTTTGCTTTCCTTATTTGAAGCTACTATTTTTGTGGCAGTTAGGTCCTCAATAAATTGTTCAGAACCTTGGGTGGAAGGATTACTTTGTGCAAGTGAACTCATGATACCTAACAATTATATGTGTAAAAGTAAGTCACAACATAAGAGAAATTATATGTAAGAAATTCACAAAGTCACATCATACAAACAATTATATGTGTAACAAATAAGAGAAAATGGAAA
>JAMKQA010009420.1:0-10477 GCA_024699735.1 Posidonia australis | reverse complement strand
TTATTTATGGATTTTTGGATTAATTAGGGTTTATTTATTTATTAATTGGGATTTTCAATGGATTGTCACTTTGATTAGGGTTTTTACTTATTTATTTGGATTTTAATTTCTTTTCACTTGATTAAGATTTAAAAAATTTATTTAATTAGGGTTTTATGGGATTTTGGGTGGATTTTAATTGGATTTTGTGGTTTATGGATTTTATTTGTTGGATTAAGTGGGCTTAGGTTGATTTGCTGGATTTTAGGTTTAATTGGGTCAAGTGGACTAGCGTGGGCCTAGTTGGGCTTGTGCGGGCTAGGGTTTGGGTGGTCGTGACCAGAGCATCAACCGGAGGAGCCTGCTGCCAAGTGACTTCAAAATCGAGGTGTCTACACCATGTAATTAATTGTAATATTGCTTAAATGGTTTATTAATGGATAATCTGTTGTTTCTTGTATGTGTGAGCTTGTGGTTGGCTTTCTGTGCACCTGTTTGTGATTTGGGACCAATGTGGAGTCCAGTTTGAGGATGCACAGTTGCTTTGATTTGCGTGCCTGTCTTTTCCTCATTTTCTCTCCTTTTTCTTCTTCCCTTTTTCTCTCTCACGAGCCATGCCCTTCCACCCTTTTTCCGTCTTCTTCCACACCCGTGCCACCAGCGACGCCCTTCCGACAGGATGGATGGTCGACGCCAAGTGAGTGGTGGTGGAGTTAAAGAGAGGGAGGTAGGAGCTTCCACCGGGGGTCGTGGTTCACAGGAGCTTCACTGAGGCGACGTCGGGGTGCGGTGAACTCGCTGGAGTTGCGTGGGCTGCCGGAGAGGTACGCGATCCCTTCCTACTCTCGTTATTGCTTCCTTAGAAAATAATGATGTAAAATGCATGAAAAATTGTGGAAAAATCATGAAATGAATGGAAATGTGATTTATAGCATGAGAATATAAATATCATGCGATTAAGATTAATATTTGTAGGGAAAATGCAATTTTTAGGGTTGAAGGCTACAAGCCATTCTTGAGCCCCTTTCCCTTATGATTTTCGTATGAACTATGTGGTGAATGAAATCATGAATGGTTTGAGGGATTTTGAAGTAGACTCATGGGTCTACACCCCATGATTTATTATGATTTATGATGCGTGTTTGGAGGGTCCGATCGAGACTCCCACCTTGGGTGATTTCCGCCATTCGGAATAGGGGAGGTGCCATGGTTTCAGGCGATTCGGCATACCGAATCTCTGTCAGATTAGCCAGATACCTGATATCGGTAAACCGAAAACACTCGGTCGATCAATTCAGGGGTTTTCGGTATACTGAAATTATTCGGTATACCGAACCAGGGATCTTCGGTCTACCGAACCTGAGATTCGGTCTACCGTTTTTGTCCTGAACCTGGTATGAATAAATATGAGTTTAAATGAAGGATAAATGGTTTTGATGGTATGTTGAGTATGTGTTGATGATGTTTTCCCCATGTAATGACATGGAGGAATGTGGAACCCAAATAAATGGATTTGGGCGTGGTTTTGGGTTTTGATCCCATAAATGAATGAAAAGGATGATTTTGTGTGGTTTTGGGCATGAGACCCAATTTATGATTTTAAACATGGTTTTCATGGCTTGAGTTGGGACTCTAGTGGAGGGTCAAGTGTTGCAAGGAGATAGAGTCCTGCAACGAAAAGAATGAAATGAAAAATGGTTTTGTCAAGTGTTTTGAAAAGAGAAACTGCATATGGTTTTAAAGAGATTTGTAGGAACCATAATTAGACCAGGGCTTGCCGACAGGGGTAGTGAGACCTTTAGAGATGTCGGAGACATGTCCTTGATTGTGGTTGCCGAGTTTACAGTCCAGGGTAGGAGCTTCGAGGCTGTGGTGGTACTGTAAGACCCGGGGTATGGTAGACCCGGACTACCCTCAATGCCAGTGTTGGTCGGGTCTAGGGTTAGAGTCCCCAGGTGCTCGGGCACTTGGGCGTCTTGAGGACGCACTCCGTGCTTGTACTAGTAAGGGTACATTTGAGGCTGCGGTGGGGGCGGTTGAACTCCTGCGCGGGGTGGTTCTCTGCGGCACTGTAGTGTGGGTGTGGTGACATGGAATCCTCACTATTTGCTTGTGGCCAGGTCGATCACATGTGGCCAGGGTGATGCTACCAGTTTTGAAATAAGAATTTTGGATTTGTGTTTGACTAGTTCCTTGCCCTGATCTGTGATGAATTGTGTTAATGGATTAAATGATGCTTTGGGCAGGGAAATTAGATGTAATGGTTTGCTTTTCCTGAGTTGTGCATAAAGATTTGTTAATGATCATAAGGTTTTGAAATAAAAAGAAATGTGATTTGGGTAGGATTGGACTTATGAAATAGTCCTAAAATCCTGAAATGAAATGATGATGGTGTTTTTACCAGTTGATAGCCTGTATTTATGAATTGGTTTTGAGCCCGTGAGGTATTGTGTTTTAGGCTGGATCTGGTCAGAAATGTGACTTTGGGAAGAAATCCCAAGTATTGAAAAGTATATGTTTTGGAAAATGAATTCCAAAGGTTTTTAAAGAAAATGCAAAGGTATGGTTTTGAAAGAAAAGGTGGTTTTGGAATGAGTTTCAAATGTTTTGAGAAAAGGAAAGAAACATGGCTTTTGAAAGAGCGTGGATTTGGGATTGAATTCCCAAATGATTTCCAGTAAAAGAAAAGAGGATTTTCTAAATAGAAACCAAGTTTTGAAAAAAAAAGAAATGAGTTTTTACTGTTTTGCCGAAATTTTGTGGTTTGTATGTTTGGGGCGCGTACTGGGTGACTTAGATGTCACTCATGCGTGCTTAGTGTTTTTTTAGGTGCAGACCGCGTGCGCCCGAGTTCCAGTGCAGGAGTTGGAGCTTCTAGTCGCACATTGTGATCCTGAAGGTGAGCCTTGTTTACAGTTATTTAATGTTTATGTAATTAGTGTAATTATGCTTGATACTGTGTTTTGGTAGCGTGTTCGGGATAGGGGCGTTACAGAGTGGTATCAGAGCTAAGGTTACACCTTGTGCACCGGCTTGGTGATGTCCGGTCTAGTGGCTCCCTAGGACTGCATGATTAAGAGCCGTGCACCTGAATTTTTAGATTGTTGTGTTTTGTGGTTCTGGCAGGAAGATGTCTCACCGAGGCCACAATCGGGGCATTACAATTCTACCATATGATCTCTAATTTTGCTGAGTTGTTGGAAGTAGACTTTTCCATTGAGTTTGCAAAATTCCTTGGGTACTCTAGAGTCAGAATTTGGATTCACCTAGAGAAAGATATCCCTGATTGTCACTTTTTTGCTTTTGGAAACTTTGTTTATCCCATCAAATTCTGGCGTAACTGGGTTATTTGTTCTTCCAGTGTTCCCAGTTCCATCCCCACTTCTTAATCCTTTACTGCTGGCCCACTAGTATCACTCCAACTCCATCTGGGCCCAGTGGTCTCCGTCCTATTCGTAAACCTTTCAAGAATAATAGAGGATGGAGAGAAGGCAAAGGAAATAAGAATTTCAGAAATGGTAAGAATGTATGGACAAGACCTACTAGTTCGAACACACACTCTTCAGTCAACTCAGCTGGCATCTTGCCTACCCCCACTCCTCCTGCTTCCAGGTCAGAGCACAATTATTCAGCTAACCTATATTCTCTATCACCTCAAGTCGAGCCGAATCACACTATGGATGAAACATCAAAATTTGTGGAGATTGAAATCAAAGCAAGAAATTTATCTATGGCCAAATTCAAAAGAGTGCTAGTTGTATACGACTGTCTGGAGAAAGATGATCTTAGAGGTCCTTCTGAAGTTGCCTCTGAGTCCCACCCACCAACCCCCATCCATGCCCCAGGTAATAATGATTCTTTCTCTGCTACAAATGCTTTACAGTTCAAAGACCTCCTATTAAATAAAGCTGTTTTACCTCCTGCTTTAGACTCTGCTAGCTTTAATTCTGAAAATAATTCTAGTTATCTTTTGAATGATGCCCTCACTTGGGACTCATATGATCACTTTAAAAGTTTTTGTGGAAAATTGGGTATTTCTCTGAATACTACAGAAGAGGTTAAGACCTTCCTTGACTCTGTTAGAGAGGAACAGGGATTAGCTCATATTAATTTAAATAAAAATGCTAGCTTGGTTGAGAACTTTGCGTCTCTTTATATTTCACCCTAAGATCAATGATCATTGCTGCTTGGAATATATGAGTATTGGGTGCTAGTGGGAAAAAAGAGCTATTCGTAACTTTGTTAGATCTAATAAATGTAATATTCTAATTATTAGTGAAACCAAGTTAGAGACCTATTCCCCCAATCTTCTCAGATCCCTAGGAGGAAGCATACTAAATCAGTGGTCCTCGCTTCCTTCAGTAGGGGCTTCTGGGGGAATCCTTATTTGATGGGATGATAGAAACTATAAATTGTGTGACAATATAGTGGCAACCTACAGTCTTATTTTAAAATTTGGAAATGTTTCAGATGGCTTTGAAAGGTGGCTCACAGGGGTCTATGGACCCTGTGAGTCTAGACTGAAAACAGATTTCACTGAGGAATTAAATTCCCTTAGCAAAATGGTAAATTCAACTTGGGTTATAGGAGGAGATTTCAATTTAATCAGATATACATATGAACACTCTGCCAGGAGTGGCATTACATCAACCATGAAACATTTCAATGAATTTATAGAAAGTAATTGTCTAGTGGATTTGTTTCCAAGTAACTGCAAATATACCTGGTCAAATCTGCAAGCCCAACCTGCAATGGTCAAACTTGACAGATTCCTTGTTTTTGTTGACTAGTCAACCAAATTTCCCAACTCTTATTGTCTGGGATTGACCAGGGTAGTTTCAGATCATATCCCCATTCTTCTTAATACCATTCCCATAGACTAAGGCCCTATACCTTTTAAATTCTACAAATCCTGGTTCCACATTGAAGGACTTAAGTCTTTTATAGAAAACTATTGGCAAAGATCCTTCACTATATGTGACTCCCCTTCCCTTGTGATAAAATTTTCTTACAGGCTTAAATATTTTAAAAAACAAATAAAAAGCTGGATAAGACCAGTAAGGGAGGAGAGGAAAAATAGATTATTATCCATTGAAGCCCAAATTGCCCTTATTGACTCCCTAACTAAATCTTCTACGATTTAAGAAGACCTAATAATTAAAAAGAGGAACCTTATGGCTGAGCATTATTTATTGCTTCAAGAACAAGAAGCTTATTGGAAACAAAAATCCAGAATTTAGTGGCTCAAGGAAGGTGATCTAAATACATCTTTCTTTTATAATATGGTAAAAAGTTGTAGGAGAATAAATGGCATTTATTCCCTAAATATTAGGGAGAATATGATCTACTCCCCAACTATAATTTGCAAAGAAATAGAAAATCACTTTATTTGGCAATTCAATAAGCCTAAAAGACACATTCCAGCTCTGAATTGGGACATCGTAGTCCCTACAAAAATCCAAAATCCAGAGGCTTTGGTAGAAGCTTTTTCATTGGATGAAATATACAAAAATATTAGGCTGCTGCCTAGTGACAAGGCCCCTGGTCCAGATGGCTTTTCACTATGTTTTTTTCAACAGTTCTGGGACTCTATTAAACTTGACATCCTAGAGGTTTTTAAACACCTTCATGCTACTTCTAATGTAGACTATTTAGAACCTATTAATTAGACCTTCATCACCCTAGTACCCAAATTGGAAGGTGCACAATACATAAAGGATTACAGACCTATCAGTTTAGTAAATAGTCTATATAAAATCATCACGAAGACTCTGGCTTCCAGATTCTCTCCTATTCTTGATAAAATTATAGACAACTCTCAATGTGCTTTTCTTTTCGGAAGATACATTGGAGATTGTTTCCTGGTTGCCCAAGAAGCATTACACTATATGAAAGTGGCTGGAATTCCAGGGTTCATCTTACAACTAGACTTTGAGAAAGCCTTTGATAATGTCAATTGGGACTTCTTACTGGATTCTCTTCAAGACTTAGGATGTGGAGCCAAATGGATTGCTTGGATCAGGATGTGTATTATACATGCTAGATTTTCAATCTTAGTTAATCGCTCTCCTATGGGATTCTTTAAAGCATCAAATGGTTTGAGGCAGGGAGACTCATTATCACCACTTCTTTTTGTTACTGTTTCCCACATTCTGAATAGGATGCTATCACTTGTTGTGGAGAGCAATTTAATTTCTAAAATACAGCTCCCAAATGGTGGCCCTAACATATTAAACATCCAATACGCAGATGACACTATTTTATTTCTATCTGCAAGTGAGGGAAATATAATAAACATAAAGAGAATATTGTGTTGCTTTCAATCTTGTTCTGGATTGAAAATTAACTTTCATAAGTCCTCTCTCACTGGAATTGGAGTTCCAGACAACTCAATCACTAGATTCTCCCACATCCTTGGATGTACAACTGTTGTCTTGCCTATCAAATACTTGGGCTGCCTTTACACTTCAGGAGGGTTAACTTTAACGACTGGTATCTAGTGATTGAAAAAATCTCAAAAAAACTAACTCTTTGGAAGGCAAAACAATTATCTTTAGGAGGAAGATTAACTCTTGTGAACTCTGTACTATCAACCATCCCTACCTATTATCTCTCGGTGCTCCATCTTCCAACAAAAGTAAAAAAAGCTATTGATAAACTTAGATGCAGATTTCTTTAGAAATCTTATTCATCCTCTTCTACTGCCTGTCATTTGGCTAAGTGGGCTTTTATATGTAGGCCAAAAGATCAGAAAGGTTGGGGTATTATTAACATTAAATGTTTTAATCCGTCATTAAAAACAAAGCTACTATGGCAGTTATTATCTAGTTCCTACACCTTAAAATGGAAAGAAATTCTAAAAGCTAGGTATTTATCTAGAACATGTCCGGGTGCTCTGATAAACTCATCAACTGGTAGATCCTCCCCTTTGTGGTAGGAAATCAAAGACTGCTTTAACATTGTTAACTGCTTGGCCTCCTTTCAAGTCAAAAAAGGAAATAGCATAATTTTCTGGGAAAACAGATAGTGGAATGGGGAAAATTGGGAGATATTTTTCCTGATATGTTCAAACTTTCTAAATACAAAAAAGTCTCGGTTGAAAAAACAATAGAGATCTTCAGATCAGACTTCGATAAACTATTCTCTACCCCCATGCCATCTGATTACCTAATGGAAATATTATATAATATACAATGAAGTCTTGAAGAAGACACTTTGACGTGGAACCCATCTAAAGATATTTTCACTGTGAAATCCTGCTACAACATATTGAATGATGGTGGACTCAAATTTCAGCTATACGAGCAAATCAGGAATGGCTAGGTTTCCTTGAAAATCAAACTTTTTTCTTGGTTGATTCTCTTCAATAAAGTGCTGACCAAAGATAATCTTTGTAAAATGGGATGGAATGGCTCTGATGTATGTGTATTTTATAATGGTTACAAGGAAACAAATAACCACTTATTTATCCATTGTTCTTTTGTTGGTACTATATGAAATGCTTTTACTCATGGTTCTATATATCCTGCAATTTTCACCATATCTGACTTATTTACATTCCCACCTGCAATGAAGTTTGATATCCCTTTAAAAGACTGCTATACCTTGATACAAATTATTTTGTGGATAATATGGAAAGAACAGAACAATAAAGTTTTCAGGGGAAAGAGTAAAAACCCCAACATGATTATTAATGATGTTATTTTTGTTATTCAACGCTAGAATAGAATGTTTGGGTACATGCTTTGAGAAAGAAAAGGCCCTCTGCTCAGTTGCATCTTTCCAACAAAATAGGAAAAAGGAGCAAATACCACCAGTTCCTCAAAATGCTAGGTTTGTGTTGGATTCCATCCAATCCTCTCTACCGTCTGCTGATGACAGTCTCTGCTTTGATACAATTAATCGTTCTAGAAAACTTTGACCGTTATAGAATTTTTTGTGAATGTCTATTAATGACAGGCAATTTTTGAAAGGAACATATAGTTCCGTCAGGCTTGTAATTCTGAAAATAATGTGTATTTTGATACTAAATTCTCTTGATGGTGGTTACATAGTCAAGGATTAAATGAATATTAACTTACCGTTTACAAAAAACACAATGGATGTAGAAGAGCTGAGGAAGAAGAGCAGTAATAAGGTTTCCAATATAAGTCAGAATTCTTAAGTTGTAGGATACCTTAATAGTAGTTTACTTCATTAAATATCCATTTTGAATCTCATATTATTCAAGACTACGTATGTTGAAGTACCTCAAGCACAGGTATGTCTTGAGACATTACATGAATAACCTCAGTCTAAGCAACTATAGCCTTCAATACATGATGGAAGTACTTGCTTATTGTTTGACCGGAATGATACAAGTAATGTTGCATTATTCCTTCTTTTTTTTTTACCATGGTTAATTGTTTCTAGGAAAATACATGTTCCTCCATGTAAACCTAGCGACCGTTGACTAGTAGTTGATGTTCTTTTAGAAGTGAGTAAATAACAAATGCATTTGGAAGCATAATACAATTATCAAAGTAATTCCTCGAATGTTTGGTAAGCATGTTTGCAGCAATTCTCCTACTTGTAAATCCAGCATTATGCACGACATTTTGAGGTGAGTAATTGGGCTCAAACCATTTACACACTTCGTAGTGTGTAAGCGTAATAAACTCATCCAACTTGTTATCGTCCTTGTCATCGTGAAAATCAAAATTCTTCAGATAATGAAGCACAAATTCCATAGTGTTGTATGTGTACGCCATATTTATTTATATAACAATGCACAAATCCTATAACCTCCTCCTTAATTGTTTAGAGTAAAGAGACAGTATAATAAAACAATTCATTTGTCATTTTAAGGACCAAATATTTATTTTGAAATACACACTTGACCAAGATAATCAGTTGGTATCCAATTGGTTTGAAAAACATCTATTATATGTTGCCCAATATATGTACTATATTTGGGTTGTATTTCATAAATATTAATATGATGATAAGTTTCATAATTGTTGTATCACTAGAACATACAAATTATTATATTCATATCATAAACATGACATAATCAAAGAGTCTCAACAATATATACTTGCAAATTGCAATTTACAATAATATTAAGTGTTGTGACTAAACAAAACAAATCAAAACAATAATACACTTGCAATCTACTTCTTGCATTTTAAATGGATGTGTCTTTTATTGGTTATACATTTCATGCAAATGATCAATAAAAGAAGGAAAACTAATAAAAAGTATACAAAAATGCATTTATTGTATATAGCATATAATGCATTTTATAATTTGTAAGGATAATTCTTGTCAATAATAAAATAAGAAGAAAGATCATTTACATGTAAATTTTACAGGAAAAAAAAAATCATAAATCATACAAATTGGTGGGAGCTGAGTGCTGTATGAGGCCAAGTACTATGTCAAAGTGAATTAATGGAAGCCATCTCTAAGATCCAACGTCGCTTGTGATTGAGAATAGATGAGGTATGGGAAGTTGAGTGGATCTTCTATGGTATCCTCTCTCTGTGTTTGGGTTCCGACTTGATCTTCCAAACAAATGTAGTCATTTTTTACAGAATAATCTGTATCAAAGTTTGAAAGGAAAGCATCTCAGATGCCTATCTCAAGTGTGGCAATCCATAATTGTTATTACGAAGTCTTATTATAAAACTAATGAATAAGTTCTATCAAGTATTTAGTACCAAATTGCTCTTTAATTACCTAGGTGGTTTGGCTGATTAGAAAGCTGAACGCTTGAACTGTACGATTCTTCATCTTGTGAAAGTCATCAGTTAGGTTTAACTTTGAGTGCGGAAGAAAATAATTTTCAACCAAATTTTTTTTGTTTATCTACAAATTTCCTTTTGCTTTAAATTAGTTTCTATATGTGGTTGATGGAGCCTAACAATGGTCATATTTGTTGGACAAAAAGGAAGTTAGTTGTAGTAATAATACCTGATTGACGTCCTGTTTTAGAGTTCATCGTCTCATCAATCTTTATACATCATATTTTAAAATGCGAATAACTCATAAATTCTATATGATTTTAGGGTTTTGACCAAAAAATAAACATATGGGAAAAAATGTAGGACTTCCGAAGGCAACCAATTTGTTTAAATATTAATACCGCTGGGAAAAAAAAACGATTAAAATATACTCAACTTGCAACGAAGTTGTCATGGCTGCCAAATCGTTGACCACTAATAATTTTCCAACATTCTTTGTTTAAGGTATAAGGCAAGGGTCAAACAGAACATCATTGGGTACCAGCATGACTTAGATCCATATATGTTCTTAAAGATGGGTTTCTTAGTCATGACAACTTCATATGATCATGATCATCCTATCATGGCTTGACATATTATAATGTTGATTCTTATATTAACCTTACATAAGCTCTACTCGATTATACTGTTCAAAAAAAGGAAGCTATACCTGATTACATTTTATTTGATTATTGATTAGTAGTCTAGGACTGGTAAAGTTCCACTAGCACACA
>JAMKQA010009419.1:0-11977 GCA_024699735.1 Posidonia australis | reverse complement strand
TGCTTTCTATTGACGCTGCCCATTTGCATCTGGATCCTGCGCCAGCATTAGTCGCCTGTCATTTTGATTCTCAGGTAGTTGGGTGTGCAAGCTTTGTGAGTAACCTACTCCTCACCTACCTTTCACCTACTTCCTTGACCCTCTCAACTCTTGCCTCACCTACTAATGGTAATGGAAATATTCTCTTACATCGTAGGTTCTTCCATCATCTATTTAAACTCTGGGGTTCCACCATTTCTACATCTGCATTTACATCAGAGAGACTTCTTGAGCTGAATACTTCCATCTTCTACAAGAGAAGTATGGTGAGCTTTACCACTTTTTCCCCTCTTTTCCTGCATTTGATCATATCCATTCCCTTTCGTTACCACCTCTGTGAATTTACAGGGATTCCCAACTATGGTCACACCTGTCCATTGCTCAGATGTACTATGGGACTGGATCGCTAGACTATCCTCAGATGACCTGGACAAACTCTGAGCCTAGGGAATCTCCACAAAATTTCTAGGCATGGCTGAGGTTGAAGTCAATCGATATCTGCTATGTGTCGTTGTCCGTTTTTGGAAACCAACCTTCCAGGTCTTCCGTTTCAAACAAGTGGAGCTAACCCCAACATTGGAGGAGGTACGTTGAATATGTAGCTTATCCAAGTTTCTGGGACCTACCATATCCATGTGACAAGACAGTTATGCCTCCGTGCTATGCCAATTGACTAGCCTATCCACTGACATTTGTGGGCAACGCTTGATCTATAAAGATGGACAATCTCCCATGCTCTGAATGGAGTATTTTGATGAAATCGTCGACAAAGAGCAATTCTAGGTGATGAGCTCTGGCTTTGAGGCTTCGTCGTCCGTTTCCTAGGAGAGCTAGTTTTCAGCCATGGAAGAATGACTGTGGGCATTAAAGTAGCCGAGATCGGCCTTGCCGTTGTGAGCCGACATATTAACCTAGCTCCTATCATTTTGGCAGAGACATATCGAGCATTGGATCATTCACTACATCATTGCTGACACTTTTATGGTTGCAGCCTTGGTACCGGTACACATACTTTTAGCATATACTATCCTTCCTACACACTGCAGAATACTTCATGTGATCTAATCCACCCCAGGTTTGGTTGGCTGCACATCTGGAAGTTGAGATCTTGCACCCACAATGTTCTACCTTCGAGACAAACTATCTCAGCGGGCATTCTCGGACTATCACTTCTGTTAGGGCGACATATGTGATGCTGGAAGGCCAGACTGAGGACAAAGTGTGACATCTGGGCCTGATTATCCATTTTAATTATAAACCATGTAATTAACTGTTGTATTGCTTAAATGGTTTATTAATGGATAAACTGTTGTTTCTTGGATGTGTGAGCCTGTGGTTGGCTTTATGTTCACTTGCTTGTGATTTGGGACCAATGTAGAGTCCGATTTGAGGATGCACAATCGCCTTGATTTGCTTGCCTGTCTTTTCCTCATTTTCTCTCCTTCTTTTTCTCCTTCCCATTTTTCTTTCTCTCACGAGCCATGCCCTTCCACCCTTTTTCCGTCTTCTTCTTCCTCTTCTTCCACACCCGTGCCACCAACGACGGAGGCCCGTACCTCCCCATCCCTTCCGACGGGATGGATGGCCAGCGCCAAGCAAGTGGTGGTGGAGTTAAAGAAAGGGAGGCTGGAGCGGGTAGAGGGAGAGTGTGGCGAGAAAGGAATGGAAGAGGAGAGAGAGAGCAGGGGTGTGCGAGCTGGGAGGAGGAGGGTCTACGTGTGGGTGCTTCCACCAGGGGTCGAGGTTCACCGAAGCTTCTCCGCAGCGACGTCGAGGTGCGGTGAACTCGTCGAAGTCTGGTAGGCCGCCGGAGAGGTACGCGATCCCTCCTTTCTCTCGTTATCGCTTCCTTGGAAGATAATGATGTAAAATGCATGAAAATTGTGGAAAAATCATGAAATGAATGGTAATGTGTTATATAGCATGAGAATATAGATATCATGCGGTTAGGATTGTTTTTTGTGTGGAGGAAATGAAATTTTGGGGTTGAAGGTTACAGTAGCCGTTCTTGAGCCCCTCCCCCTTATGATTTTCGTATGAACTGTGTGGTGGATAGAATCATGAATGGTTTAAGGGGTTTTGAAGTAGACTCAAGCGTCAACACCCTATGATTTTATGGAAATTTTTGATGTATGTTTGGGGGGACCCGATAGGGACTCCCACTTGGGGCAAATTCTGCCGCCCGAAACAGGGGTGTGCCCTGTCTGCGGGGAATTCGGTATGCCGAAATCCTAGCTAGATACCTGATATCGGCAAACCGAAAACACCCGGTCGACCGATTCAAGGGTTTTCGGTACACCGAAAATATTCGGTATACCGAACCAGGGATCTTCGGTATACTGATCTGGAGATTCGGTCTACCGTTTTTGCCCTGAACCTGGTATGCATAAATTGTGAATTTAAATGAAGGATAAATGGTTTTAATGGTATGTTGGATATATGTTAATTATGTTTTCCCCATGTAATGACTTGGAGGAAGGTGAAACCCAAATAAATAGATTTGGGCATGATTTTGGGTTTTAATCCCATAAATGAATGAAAAGGATGATTTTGAGTGGTTTTGGGCATGAGACCCAATTTATGATTTTAAGCATGGTTTTCATGGCTTGAGTTGGGACCCCTAATGGAGGGTCAAGTGTTGCAAGGAAATAGAGTCCTGCAACGAAAAGAATGAAATGGAAAATAGTTTGAAAAGAAAGTTGAAAGAGTTTTGAAATGGAACACTAATAATGTGGTTGCCGAGCTTGAGACGATGTAGGCTGAGCCTAGGTTTTTATACCTAGTTGTTCGGGTCACCAACGGTGTAGGCTGAGCCTGGGTCGTTGTACCTAGTTGTTCGGGTCACCGAGCTCGTGACGGTGTAGGCTGAGCCTAGTTGTTTGGGTCACCGACGGTGTAGGCTGAGCCTGGGTCATTGGACCTAGTTGTTCGGGTCACCGATGGGGCGTCAGAAAGAGACGTATCTCCATGCACATATGAGAAATGAAATTGAGGTTGGTTGGTCGGAGCGGTGACATCCCGCATGGAGAATTTCACCATGGTAGTGCAGGAAGGTAGGGGAAGGATGTCCTCGCCTACTACTTGTGCGCCTGATTACTCTTGATCAAGGTAACAACAGTAAAGAAAAGTGGAAATGAATAAAGAAAAAGAAATGTGATTTGGTCAGGATTGGACTTATGAAATAGTCCTAAAATCCTGAAATGAAATAATGATGGTGTTTTTACCAATTGCCAACCTGTATTTATGATTTGGTTTTGAGCCCGTGAGGCAATGTGTTTTAGGCTGGATCTGGTCAGAAATGTGAATTTGAAAAGTGTGATTTTGGAAAGAAATCCCAAGTATTGAAAAGATATGTTTTGGAAAATGAATTCCAAAGGTTTTGAAGGAAAATGCAAAAGTATGTTTTGAAAGAGAATGTGGTTTTGGAATGAGTTTCCAAATGTTTTCAGAAAAGAAAAGAAACATGACTTTTGAAAATAGCATGGATTTAGGATTGAATCCCCAAACGATTTTCCAGTAAAAGAAAAGAGGATTTTCAAAAAGAAAACCAAGTTTTGAAAACAAAAGAAATGAGTTTTTACGATTTTGCTGAGATTTTGTGGTTTGTATGTTTGGGGCGCTTACTGGGTGACCTAGATGTCACTCACGCGTGCTTATTTGGTTTTCAGGTGCAGACTGCGTGCAGCCGAGTTCCAGTGCAGGAATTGGAGCTTCTAGCTGCTCATTGTGATCCTGAAGGTGAGCCTTGTTACAGTTATTTGATGTTTCTGTAATTAGTGTAATTATGCTTGATACTGTGTTTTGGTAGCGTGTCCGAGATCGGGGCGTTACACAGAGTGACCTGGTGCATCTTTCCATCCACAACTGAACCCTTTGCCATTTTCTTTAATGATGGGGACATGAGGCTGATCATTCTGCCAGGATTCCCTGGACGAATAGAGTATCATTCAATTCACGTGATGCGCCAATAAGGATACTGCTAAGATTCCTTCGCCCAAAGCCCGATGCCAGCTCATTTCCAGTCCTACCTGCTGAGTTCAACGGCCATGACCACTGAGTTGTCTTGCTTGCTTCAACACTGCATCCAGTCTGACCGAGTTGCCAAGGCAAAGAGTAGTGGCTACACATCGAAGTACGAGACTGAGATTTGAGAGACTTGGCCTATCAGTAAGCTTTTCCCGGGTCCACCTCTGTTCCCTGATGCAAGAAGCACAATGAGGCACATAGTAGCATAGATGTGTAGCTATTCTGCTTTATTTCCTTTTGTACCCTGTCAGTTCTAAACTTGAATAAATTTTGATCATGTATGCCCGCTCTTTTGAAGCTATGATTATGTCACAATAATGCATTTTGTACAATGGCCTTGCCCTATACTGTTGGGTTGGTCTCAGAGAGAGTTGATTGAGTACTAAACCCTCATCATCTTGTGTCAAAGAGAGTTGATCAAGTGTCAACTCGCTCTTGAAGGGCTTCAGAGTATTCTCCTGTCCAGGAGTATCCTGTTTACTCGCAAGAGTACTTGAAGAGACTTTTAAGATCCCCTTTCCCTGTCTGACACATTATGAGAGGAGTTTGTTTATTTTTGTATCCAGTAGGCAGCTGACATGCCCTTGGTCCAAGTACTGGCTCAATGTGTGTCTTTCCATAGGATAACTGACATGCCCCTGGTTTGACATTAATGGCCTCAACCAATAAGAGTAGCTTACATGCCCTTAGTTTAGGCAATGTCCTTCTGATCCTTTTGGGCTGAAAGCAGCTAACATGCCCCTGCCTAAAAGGACCTGACTAGACTCTGCGACACTTTAAAATAATGCTCATGGAGAAAATTGATGCATGGTGAATGATTGGTAGGATCTTATTAGTGTCCTTAGTATTGGAATGCTTATCGCCATATATTTAAGGGAATGGTAGCTCCAATTCACACGAGACCCTATCCAAGCTCCTAGATTTTAGGTGGCTCTCTGGAAATGCAATATTGTGTCTTGGGCTCCACTCCAAACCCTACAGGACCATACCCCTACTTTTTTATTTTATTTTCTTTATTCTTCTCTCCCTTATAGGCGTGCGGGTTTACCCTATCCCTGGCTTGGAGGTAATAGGTACCTGGTCTATTGGTGGGGAGTTACTGCTATTTAAAAGGATAACTAGGCCCTTCAAGAATATGTTTTCTAGGTATTCACTCTAACTCCTCTCCAAGATAAGTTGTAGGGATAACGCTACCCGACACGCTTCTCTCTTTAGGGCTGACTTCTATCTTCTAATTTTTTTGCCCTTTCATAGATATATTTTTATTTATCTCAAGTTCTCATTCTCACCCCTTACATTTTATCTCCCTCTGGAGGTGTAAGTTCCTCGAGCGATTTGGATATTTCGCCCAATTCACAATGAAAGGTGGCTCCCTCACTCTCTAGGTTACCTGGATAGTATCTACTTGAGGAGGTGCTACGCATTCCCAACACAGGCAAGCATATTCCACTTATCATCACCGAACTAAGATCCATGCATGTGATGATGATGATGACTACTTGTCCATATGTGTGTGCTGAATAGGAGTTAATTAAACATGTGTTAAGTTGCAAGGCTACATGGATGCAGGCAACATTGATACAAAAAAGGAATGCATGCATGCATGGAGAAAGAGGACAGTGTCGCAAAGTGAGAACATGAGGTTTGTGGTAACTGATAGTACTTTTTTAGGTAACACGAGTTAACTGACTCTAATTGTTCGATATGGTCCATGTCCTCCAAGATTACAGCTCCTCTAGATAAGACTTGTTTAACTACAAACGGTCCTCACCAGTTGGACCTGAATTTGCCACGACCATCAAGGAGATGTATAACTCACAAGACCAGGTCCCCTGGCAAGAAACCTCTAGGTCAAACCTTCTTTTGATAGGCTTTGGCCGTCCGTTTCTGATAACATTGTGCATGATGCATAGCTTATAATCTGTGCTCATCTATCAAGTTCAGCTGAACAAAGCGACCCTCAATCCACTCTACCTCATCCAACTCTGCTTCTCTCAAGACTCTGAGCGAGGGTATCTCCACCTCTATAGGCAAGACTGCCTCCATACTATAGACTAGAGAATATGGAGTTGCTCCAATTGAAGTCCATACTGATGTTCTGTAAGTTCATAAAGCATACAGGAGCTTGTCATGCCATTCCTTAGGAGTTTCCGCCATCTTTTTAAGGATTTTATTTAGATTCTTATTGGCAGATTCGACGGCCCCATTCATCTGAGGGCGATATAGGGAGGACCTATGTTGTCTAATATGGAACTCCTGTAGAAAATCCTCGACCCTTTTGGCTAAGAAATTTGTCTCATTATCAAAAATAATTGCATGCAAGACCCCATATCGAGTGATGATATTATTCCTGATGAATTTTTCCGTCACCAAGGCCGTGACTTTCTTGTAAGAAGCTACCTCCACTCATTTAGTAAAGTAATCAATAGCTACCAAAATGTATTGATGTCCATTAGAAGCTACCGGGTGGATAGCTCCAATAACATCTATTCCCTATGTTGAGAAAGGCCAGGGTGATGACATGTTGTGGAGCTATTGCGGAGGTGCATGAATGAAATTCCCATGGATCAGACAATCGTGACATCTTCGCACAAACTGACAGTAGTCTGTCTCTATGGTTGACCAAAAAATAGCCTTGTAACATTATCTTCTTGGCCAATAACACCCCATTCATGTACGGTCCACATGTCCCAGCATGCACTTGCAGCATTATTGTGTCAGCCTCTTTTTTGGCCAGACAGTGCAAAAGCATCTGATTATATGACCTTCTATATAAATGACCGGCTCCGAACACATATTTTGATGCCAGTCGGACCATAGTCTTTCTGTCTGCAATTGATGCATCTGGATGATGACTCCCGGTTTCTAAGAAGACTTTAATGTCATGATACCATAGGAGCTCTTCTGTGGGACTCACTTCCTCTTTGCTCATGCAGTGTGCCGGCTGGTTTGTGCATGCTACCGACACTTCCACTGTGTGATCCTCTGTTATGGACAACCAAGATGCGAGAGTGGCTAATGCAATTGCGTAGGCATTCTTGGCTCTATTCATGAAAAAGAAGTGTATCTCCATAAATTCGACTATTAGCTTTAGAATATGGGTATGATATGGCACCAGTTTCAAATCCTTTGTCCTCCATTTACCATTAACCTGTGAGATGACCAACATGGCATCACCGTGCACATGCAACATTCGCACACCATGTTCTAATGCAACCTGCAGTCCAAGAATACATGCTTCATACTCTACCACATTGTTGGTGCACATAAAGGTCAACTTCTGAGAAAGTGGGATCATCTGGCCCTATGGGGTCTCCAGTACCACACTGATGCCAATGTGTTGCTTGTTAACTGCGCCATCAAAGTAGAGATGCCACTGCTCTTTGTTACGGAGTCCTTCTGACTCATCCTCTTCCATGGCAAATAGTATATCCTCATCGAGGAATTGAGTCTACAGGGGCTAATACTCTGGTAAAGGTAAATCTACTAAGTGATCTACCACGGCTACCCTTTCATAGACTTCTGAGTGACAAAATTGATATCAAACTGAGATAAGTCATATACCGAAGGAGGTCTGGGATTCAAGCGTGTTACTAACCTTAATATGGTGGCCATGCTCAATCGATTTTGGAGGATTGCTTCACTATCTAGCAGCTTGTGGGGAGAATGGGCCCGTGCGAAGTACCTGTCTCATGCTTCCATTTGGTCTGTCTGCCTCTCTCGTAGGTCCTCATGGGCATGGCGGAGTATATTAAAGGTGCGGCCCCTTGCTGAGCAGCTGATTGAACACCTGGCAGTCCGATGGATACCTGACCCTGATCATGGATTCTCCACTGCATCGGCATTGGAGGCCATTCGAGTGCGTTTTACGATTAGGCCATGGATGAAGGCTGTGTGGTTCAAATACCATATTCCCAGGCACACGTGCATTGTTTGGATGGCTGTGCTGGGGCATCTCAAGACTCAGGATCATCTCAAGCGCTTGGGGATCAATCTGGTATCTAAGTGCATGCTTTGTAGGAGTGGATATGAGGATCAGGCCCACCTATTCTTCCGTTGCCCTTTCTCTGACCGAGTCTTGCAGCTGCTAACTAGGTACCTTAAACTTCAGCTTGACGGTGGACTGGAGCCCATTCTTTCACGGCTCCTTGATATGCCAGCTTGCAATCCAACTATGCCGCTGTGTACGGTTGCTATAGTAGTATACTATATCTAGATGGAGCACAATGGGGATTTTTTGACATGGATTACTAGCCTAGACCTCTGACGGTGTTGTGGTCTCATGTGGAGGGGCTACTTCTACTCCGATCCACCTTGAAGCTGCCAAGACCCCTTTTGATGCCTATTTTGTTCCCTGCTTAGGTGTTCTGTGTGTGTGACTTCTAGTGCCTTGTTGACTCTCTTGTTCTGAGATGTAATTGGTGGCCTCATTTTTTGTATGTTTTTTACAGGTGCTGGGTTTGTGTCGGATGCTACACTGTATTTGTACATGTATTTGTACATCTTTTGAATATATACACACACTTTTGAGGGCGTGCCCTCCTTTTGCTCTGCAAAAATAAGAGCACTTGCCAATTGACACATCTGCCCACCAATGTTGGTTTCTAGAACAAGTATTTCATAAGATCATGTCAGCATAGTAGTAAAACACGATATGCCATCATATAATGTCTCAGGCGTTGTGTGGCCTAGAAAAGGGATAAGCAGACTTTCTTGACTGCGGTATACTTAACTTCACAATCATTATCTTACTCAAGTTATAAATAGCCCTCTCTTTATGACATGTTTCATCATGTTGACCCAGGACTGCACCCATTGAATGCTGTGTTATCGATAAATAGAGCAATAGAGGACGTCCTAGTGTCAGGGGAACCAAAACTGGTGGCCTTATCAATAGCCTCTTAATTTTGTCAAAAGCTTCCCGGCATTCATTACTCCAATGGATCTGTGCATTCTTTCTCAAGAGCTTGAAGATCGACTCACAAATCGATGTCAGTTGGGCAATGAATTGACTGATATACTGCAACCACCCTAGCAACCCTCGGACTTTCTTTTCTGTTGTAGGAGGCATCTCAAGGATAGCTTTAACCTTACTCAGACCCACCTCAATTCCCCTCTGGCTAATGATATATCCTAGAAGTTTGCCTGATGACACCCCAAATACGGATTTATTAGGGTTAAGCTGGAGCTTGTATTTTCGCAAGCAGTTGAATAACTTTCTAAAGCAAGCAATGTGTTCTTTAGGCTCTTTTGAGTTGGCTATCGTGTCATCCACATAGACCTCGATATCTTGGTGCATGAGGTCATGGAACAATGTTATCATCGCCCTTTGATATGTGGCCCCGACATTCTTCAACCCGAATGGCATAACCCTGTAACAGAATACTCCCCATGAGGTGATGAAGGACGTTTTCTCCATATCCTGAGAATCCATCCATGAATGACAACGTCTTATGTCCAACGGTATTGTCCACAAGCACATTGATATGCGAGAGTGGGAAATCATCCTTCGGGCTTGCCTTGTTTAGGTCTCTATAATCAATACACATTCGAACCCGACCATCCTTCTTCGGCATTGTACCACATTTGCTAACTACTCTAGGTAGAGGACGACTTTTAGAAAATTGACCTTGTGCTGCTTCATTATTTCCTCTTTCAGTTTCAATAGCCATTGCAATCGCCATCTTCGCAATTTCTGATTGACCAGCTTGACGTTAGGCTTAAGCGGTAATGTGTGCACCACTACCTCAATGTCTAGCACGACCATGTCATCATAGCTCCAAGCGAAAACATCCGCAAACTCTCAGAGAAGCTCAACAAATTCTACTCAGGCTTACGTTGTGAGCCTAGCACTAATTCGCACTTCCTTGACATTTTCTACAGTGCCAATGTTTACACGCTCGGTTTCCTCTTCTACATGCAAGTTCGGGCCCTCTAGATCATCATCATAAGGTTGAAAATCTAGTGCGTCATGACCATCCTCTGCTATTTCTGCACCATCCTCTTCCTCATATGCGATGAGTTTAGAAAGGATCTCCTGCTGAAAAGATGGATCCATGTCTTCGAAGGTGCATATTTGCTCAACACTTTGCCCTTGATGATGCTTTAGAATAGTCACTATCACTCTGGCCTTTTTGTAAGCACCTTTGACAGTCTCTGATTCTGATACACCTAAACTTACAAAGGTGCTTGGTTGTTCCACTTCTTCCACAACCTTATTGCGCGAATGACTATTTTTATTTTTCTGGTTTTCTTGAGAGGTATGTACAATGTGTGTGATAGGTGGGCAGTTGTCCTCTGACTTACTGATGTGAGTGCTGCCGCTGGCATTCTCTCTTGAGCCCAACTCAGGATCTTTTTTTTTTGGACTCCACTACTCAAGTGGGGTCAAAACTAGTAGTACCAACTAGACCTGCTATGACCATGCCCGCTCGGGAATTGGCATGAAGGATGCCAAAGGAGAAGGCCACAGCCATGCCAAAAGGCGAAGGCGCAAGATAAGATAAGACAAAAAACGGAGTCACCACCTAGTCTTTAAAGGGAAAGACGAGGAAAACCACAGACAAATATGACTGCATATAATGCACATGAAAAGGCTAAATGTCTACAAACCAGAGAAAGGATAAGGATTCCTGTTACACACAGGCAAGGTATTAGGCACTCCCGTGAGTCTGAGAAACTCGATCTTTCTAATTTGATTCGCTTGCTAAGAGGCTAGATGCAAATGCACGCTTGCTAAACCTAGATTGTGCTCGAAATCATGTTAATATGAGTGTGGGATCATGGATGTGCAAAGTACGTGCAAAAATTACGAAGAAATCCACACGAAATGACGGAATAACAAAACATGAAATGACAAAGAAAATCACATAAAATGACGATGTTTTAGAAGAAAATGATCCAGAAAATCATACCAACACCAAAAGAATCAAGAATGGGATCAACCTAAATCATCAGAATCATGGAAAACGTCATGGAAATCAAAATGGAAAAATTGCAAAGAAATCCACACAAAATGGTAAAATGGTGACATATGAAGAAAATCACATGAAATGATAGTGTTTTTGAAGAAAATGATCCGAGAAACCATGCAAACATCTAGATAATCAAAAGTGGCATCTGCCCAAATCATCAGAATTATGAAAAATGTCATGAAAATTAAAATGGAAAAAGTAATCCACGATTAGGTCAATGTAGGCACTTAAGCTGATTAATGTACGCCCTACGACAATATGCAATATAAAATGCATAGATGTCATTGATGTATGCCCGAATGGGCACAATGTTTAATGTTATGCAAATGCAGGTAAAACACGGAAAGCACTGATCAAATCTTATTAAATTGAGTCAAACATGGACATTTGTGGATAGATGGCAAAGAATGTTCAAACAGACAACATGCAAGTCCATGCAGAGGTTTATGCAAAACGTCACATCATCCAGCAAACAAGTCAAACAGGATAGTTCTCTATCGTTGCCTATCTATGGGGCGTCAAATCTCGTCGCCACCTTATTGGGCGACATAAAACAACCCTAGAGTCTATTAAAAAGTCATAATGAACAATGGACAGGAATATCATCAGTTTTATTTATTCAGATCATTACTGCAAGCAATAAAAATCATCACAAACAATAAAAACAAAGTCTACAGGAAAAAATGTTCTGAGGATCATCAATCGCCTATCTGATAAGCGCTTGATCTCATCACCTATGGATCTAGTGACGAGTCCAATCGCCTCTCATTACGGTGACTGATGATCGTCTTCCACCTCTCACACGCATGGATTGCCCTAGGGTTGCAAGTCTAGTTTCTTTTTTTTCTCTCCATCTCTCCCATGTACATGGTCAGGGGTTTCAACATAGGGAGTGCTCTCTCTCTCTGTCTGTCTCTCTCTCTCTCTCTCTCTCTCTC
>JAMKQA010009418.1:0-10754 GCA_024699735.1 Posidonia australis | reverse complement strand
GATGGAACTGCTTGAGCCATAGGTCTCCTTTGGTTCCATCTTTGTTGCCTCTTTTGAGGGATTGGACATTCCCTTGCATACCTCTTTAGGTACTACCAGCCTTTACGCCCGATCTAGACACAGAAGTCCTACCTCAACCTCCTTCTAAGCAGCATCTCACTGCTACTACAAAACAAAAGTCAGGTGCGAATGTCTTACTTGTGCAGTCCTATGGAGCTACTAGATCAGACACTACTAAACTGGTGTACTTAGTAAGCCTAAGCGCTGATACTACTTTGTAACGTGCTGGTGTGCCACACAATAGTATCAGTACTATCCAAATAATTAATTAAATAATTGACTAAGGAAAATTAAAATTTAACGATAGGAATTAAACTAAGTAACTACCCAGAATCTTGTGTGCGTTTAGGTGTCTCCGGATAATCTGCACCAGGACCGAATTACACCTCTAAATCTACTCTTGGAAAAGAAAATTAAAATTGTAAGGATAAACTATTAATTTTGACTCCATACTCTGAAATTAAGTTGATTTGCTTAAGAAGCTGGCAAATTAGGAACTTCTAATCTTTATTTTTAACAAAAGTTAATCTATTCTTTCTTGGATTAAAGTAAGGATACACTATTCTTTTTGTATATGCTGGCGAAAATAGCTATCATTAGCCACATTTGCTAGGATAGTTGATCAACTGTTACCATGGATATCCTTGTGTCATGAGATTTTAGAAGGTTCTGAATGTTATAAAGCACTTCATGCTATTGTTGAAACATTGGAGGAAACAAACTTTACCTGGTCGGCTGTGCTCGGTCAGTGGAGGATGATGAGGCGGTGGATGTTCCCGATTGGAGAAGGACGAGGACAATACGACGATTGTGCCCTGCCAACAAAGGATGAGGAGGAGGAGGCGCTTGTGCCCGACTAGTGGAGGATAAGGAGGAGGAGTTGCTGGTGCCTGGTCGACAAAGGATGAAGAGGATGTAGCGGAGGATGAGGAGGAGGAGGCGGCTATGCCTGATCGGAGGAGGAGGCGGCTATGCCTGTTCAACGGAGGAGGATGCATTGAGAGCGAGAGACTAGAGGGAGAGAGGAGGCAATGGGATGAAAAGGGGGAACTTACCTGCAGAAGAGGAGGTGAAGGGACTGAGATGGTGGAGGTCACGCTACAGACGAGGACGAGGAGGAGCACGTCGGCAAGAAGAGGTGCAATGGAGGAGGAGGAGATGCTACGGAGGAGGAGGTTTTGTGTCGGACGAGTAAGAGTAAGAGTAAGAAAGAAAGGGGGGAAAGGACCCACGACTGGATATTTTAGATCTGAAATAGTGACAACAGGCAACAAGGACATGTTCTCACTATGTCCTTGTTAAATAAATAGCAAAGACATAGTGAGAACATGTCCTCCCTAAATACGTCGTTTTATTGCGAGGTCATGTCCTCGCTAAATCATTGCTATTAGTTCTCGTTATAATATTGCAAGAACTTTTTCTTGTTAAGTCTTGGTGATATGTCCTCGCAAAATGTAGAATTTTTAGTTGTGTCTTGGACTTGAGTCTTTTGATTTGAAAGGGTATTGTCCATCTTCAAATGAGCCTTGGTATAGAATTTGTCTTGTGCCCCTTGTCCTTGACATTGAAAGCAAACTCATCAAACTCAAAGCCACAGTGACTATCTTTAACAAATTTTCGCACAGATAACAGATTACATGCAGCTTTTGGATAACGTAGAATGTTGTGCAAATAAAATTTTTTAGAATCAGCCAAAACAAAAGTTGAACTTAGTTTAAAAATGAACAAACCTTACCCATAGTGGCGGATCTAGGATTTTTTTTAAAGGTGGGGCATAATTATACAGATAACAAATCTTTCAAAATAAATATCATAAAATAATAGAATTTAAATATTATTAAAATATCATTACTTGAATTATAGAGTTCCTCGACGTGGACGCATATACTGAAAGCGTTTCATTATTGTCTCATTATCAATTTGATTGACCGTATCACGTTCAATGTAAGCAACTAAACAATCATTCATGAAATCATCTCCTATTTTGTTCCTCAAATGACTTTTGATAATATTCATCGCAGAAAATACTCTCTCCACAAAAGTTGTTGTCAGGAGCAATAACAATGCTGACTTCACTAACCGATATACTTGAGAATATACACTATCTCGCTTCAATTTCACAAGTTTCTGAGCAAGACCACTAATACCTTTAACAAACTTCAATTTTGGTACTTCACGAACATCCAAAATATAGGTATTAAGCTAATTTCCATGCCTTTCAATATCTATACGAGAGGAATCAGAAGGATAAAGCTAAGCAAGTTGTAATGACTTTTCTATATTAAAAGAAGTAAATCCATCACTTGGATCAAGACAAGCAACACATGATAATAATTTTGTATTCCTCTCATTGAAACAATCATTGAGCTGATTCATTAACAAATCAATTACTGTATTAAAAATCTCAACTCGAAATCTGTATAAATTTGTCTTCTCTTCTTGACCTCGACGTGCTTTCCCTGGCTCTTGATAAATGTCATTCATACATTTGACTTCAATATAATGTTTCTTACAAAATAATATAACTTCATCAAGAAAAGATTTCCATGCACTATCATCACTTCTCATAAAGTTAAGTTGCAACTTGGATAGTTTAACTAATTTCATTGTATTTACAGTATTTTGGTTTTTTCTCTATAGTGCCTTACACAACTCACATGTTAATCTTTGGAGATTTTTCATCAAAAGTAGGAGAAACATAAAATCAAATGTCTAAATAAGATTAACAAAAATATTAGCTTGTACTCTAATCTTTGTTAGTTCACTATCAACTATAAGGATTTTAAGAACTTCCCCCACAGAGTAGAACATGAGAGATAAATTAACTAAAGTACTATAATGAAATCTCCATCGTGTTTTACCAATCTTTTTCATGTTAATTCTTGATTTCTTCCACTACCACTTTTAATTTCTCTTGATTCAAGTTCCTTAGCAATTCTTTCAACTTCTTTTGCACAGAGAGTATCACGACGCTTACAAGATCCTCAATCATAATTCATTACAATGGAAATTGAATCAAAAAATGAAACCACTTCTACATGATTTTTTGCAATTGCTACAAGTATTAATTGTAGTTGATAAGTAAAACAATAAATATAGAAAGTACAAGGATTTTCTTTCATAGATAATGTTTTTAAACCATTAAACTCCTCCTTCATATTGCTAACATCGTTATAGCCTTGATCACACAAACCATGAATGCTCAAACCAAGCATGGAAAACAAGTTATCAATTACTAACTTAAGAGATAAAGCTAATGTGTTGTTAACATGCACTAAACCGAGGAAAGACTCAATGATCTCTCCTTTTTTGTTTATGTATCGCAATATCATAGCCATCTGTTCCTTTACAGATATATCACGAGACACTTCTACTACAATAGTAAATAAACCACCATCTGCAATATCTTTCACAATTTTCTCAATAATTTCACTTGCAATAGCACTAATAATATCATGCTGAATTGAAGGTGATGTAAGTTTTAGATTTTCTAGAGTATTTTTCAACACAACTTTTCCAATATTTTCATTATGATTTGCTAGGAATTTTAAAAATTCAAGAAAGTTTTCTTGGTTGGCAAATATATTAGATTCATCATGACCTCAAAAAGATAAACCTTGGTGTAAAAGAAACCTTACACAATCTACAGATGCCTGCAAGTGAGTATGATATTCTTTTCTATTTTCATCCAATTATCTACAAAATAATACTGTAATTTGTTGCCTTTCAATCTTCAATGCAATACACTTATGTTTAGCAACATTATGGTGGCTATCATGTAAACCTTGATCGTTATGCAATCTTTTTGGATCTTTCTAGTATGTAAATTCTTGTACTACAAAAACTGGATCAACACCAATTTCAGGAAAGAGATAGCAATACAAAAAAAATGTAGCACCCTTCTCTACACTATACTCCAACCATTCCTCATACTCATTAAACCAAGTACTGTTGAAACAACGATGCTTTCCACCAAAGTCTGTGTATGGAAATACATGAGCTTTTAGTTGACATGGAGGTTTACTGAGATATGCATGTCTAATTTTGTCACGCTTTTTCACATCATAACTAGTTATCAGTGGTCTCAAACTAGGATCAGAAGTCAATTCTTCTGGATTAAATTCTTGAGATATTTTCTTCTGGATCGAGTGGCTTCTCTAGAGGGGGTGAATAGACAATTTTAATTTTAATTATTTACTTTTTCAAATTTAATTTAAGTTAAACAATATGAGGTGTTTTAATCAATTAAAACAAGCAACAACTACAAGATCATATAGATTTGAAAGTAAAACTATTTTCATGCACAGAAAAGAGATGAGAGAAATTGAATACTCATGCAATTTATAGTGGTTCGGTCAAAACCTCGGCCTAGCCCATGGAATGCAGGCAGCCTCGTAAACGAAGAGCCTGGCATAGATTCCATGGCATATTCGCTGGTGAAGGTTACAGACATGGGAGGTGGAAAGCCAGCAGTCAGTAGCCTGAAAAGGGACTGTGCGCCAGTTTGGTGTGCCAGGTAGGTGCGCCAGATAGGTGCGCCTGTTTGGTGCTCCACATTGGTGCTCTAACTTGGTGCTCTCCCCTACTTGTTTGAATTTCTAATTGGGTTGCAGGCCTGCTATAGGTTTGTGGTTGGTTTAGCTGATGGGATTCAAAAATGGTTGAGTTTTGCCACATCCAAAGCAACATCTAGAAAGTTTATCTATGAGTCACCTCAAAATTGAGGTATCTACAACCATCCGCAGCCAACAACCATCATCCCCTACGTCAAGCCCCTCCCCATGCAACGTGAAAAATAGAGGGAAGAGAGGGAAAAGGAGAGAGCTCTGAACTGAGGGAGAGGGAGAGAGCAACCCATCAACCCTAGCCAAGCCAAACCTGCCGTCCTCCTCTGCCTTCACATCTAAACCCATCCTCTGGTCCTCCTCTCCGACTGCCCTTTCAGCCACCCCTCTCCACAGCCATCTCCTCAACTCGAGCCAACACCTCACCCTCTCCACAACCTTCTCCCACATGAACCCACCTACACCACCACCTCCATTGCAACCACACAGACCCACCTACACTGCCTGCCCTCAACCACTCGTCCTCCAACGAGCCACACCAGCAAGTCACAACCACACCATCCCACCATCGTCCACCTCCCCAGCAAGCTTCCATCAACCCATCCTCTTCGTTCTCATCTCCCCTCCAACCTCCTTCACCCAGCCACCACACCAGACCCAAGCCTCCCACCTTGCAACAAGCCGTCAACCTTCAGCCACACCACCCAGCAACCGAACCTTCCTCCTCCCCGACAACCCATCAGCCATCCTGAGCCCTTCACTGCAACAGCCTCCCATGTACACCTCACCCTTCACGTCCCCTCCTCGTCCTCCACATGAGCACCACAAGCGAGTCCTCCTACGATTCACATCCTCCTCCTCTCCTCCTTCTCCATCTCTCTCACCTATCCAAATCTCCACCACGAACCCAAAACACAACACCAGCCTCATCTCCATCATCCTTCTTGCAAAACCAACACCCAACAGACCTCCACACCAACAACCAGTCCACCTCCATCCACAACAGACCTCCAGCAAGCCTCCCTACGCCACCAAACCCGAGCTCTCCTCCTCCATCTCTCTCGTCGCGCCATCCACTCAACAGCACCCGTTGTAGACACCACATATGCTTGCAATTGAACCTTAAGCCTAGACCTAGTCTAAAACCCTAGACCTAGCCAAAACCCTAGTCCAAAACTTTAGGCTTGGCAAGCCCTAGTCTAAAACCTTAGACCTAACCCTAAATCCAAAACCTTACACTAGCCTAAACCCTAGTCTAAAACCATAGGCTTAGAAAATCCTAGCCTAAAACCCTAAACCTAACCCTAAACCCTAATCCAAAACCCTAACCACTTCCCACTCCACCATAACAACCTCTAACTAACCATAACAACCCATAACAAACTACCTAACCATTGCAAGCCTACAAATACCCCCCAATTTGCAAGAGAAAAAAAAAGGGAAAAAAAGGAGAGGGAAAACTTAAAAAAATTGAGAGGAGAGCAACCACAGAGTTTTCTTCCAACCAGAGCCACCAGAGGAGTCTCAGATCAGAGAGGAAGCTCAGAGAGAAGAAAAACTCAAGGTTCAGGCTAGCTCCGACAGTCTCCGGTGACCTCCTCCACTGCCAACTTAGGTAAGCCCCGATCCCTGTCTAATTCCATTCAATTTTAGTCCCTTAGGTCCTCCTTTACCTTCCCCATTCGATTCTAGTAAGACCAGTGGTTCCCTTGGCTAGAATCAGGCGAATTTTGGGTTGTCGAACCCGATTCTCCGGTAGGAGAGGTGGGGGCACAAATCCAATGAGTGATTCGTGCCCTGGCGTGCTTCATTCGATTAGGCCTGTCCCTTCTTGCTTCTCCACCCCTCTGGACGTTGCAACATCTCCTCTGAAAAGCCTCCAGGAGAGGCTCGCTGGACGCGCCTTCATTGTCGTCGGAGAAGAAGGTGAATAGTGGATTTCAATCAGACGCCTCTCGCCTCGCAGCACCTCTCCGGGCATCAGGGAACCTTCCTCTGCTCTCCCCCAACACATTAGAGCATCCAAGACCTCAATTCGAAGCTCGATCGCACCCAGCAGCTGCCATTGTAGGAATCGCCGCAGAGCTTGGTCAGGAGGGAAGCTCGCGCAGCCTTTCTTGCCTTTGAGGGGTGGGAAATGTTTCTCTCCGCACCGTCAGGCCTCCAGTAGCCCTGGACCACCGCACCAGAGCCTCCAGTGCCCTTTCTTCCCCGTCACCGTCACCGGATTTGCGACGCCGGCGAGGGAAGTGGGAGGAGACCTCTGACCGTTGGCTGCTGGATCGGAACCGTCAGATCTTCTCTGTTGTCTTCCTTCTTGCTCATCGGTCGATTGGATGCCAGATCAAGCATCGGAGGGGCTGGGATCGTGTCCCAGTCACAGTCGTCATCGCCAGTGAGGTTCGGTCGTCGGCGACCGTTGGGCTTTCTTTTAAAAAGTTTCTTTTAAAAAATTTCTTTTTCTTTTCTTTTCTTCGAACTAGGTCCTTTTATTTTGCTTTTAGGTCCCTGCATTAGTTTTTAACCATTTTAATAATGCATTGTTTTGTGAAATTGCAGTGTGACCTTTGTACATTTTTGTTAATGTTTTCCAAGCTTTAATATTTGACATAAAACCCTCTGATTTACTTTTCATTCATTTTAAGTCCATATTTTGCACAGAAGACCCTGGATTTCATTGAAATTGTTCTGAATGCATGATTTTCTGACACAATTGCAAATTAAACCCTAGAGATTTAAATTTTTACTCAAATGTGTTCAGAATTGCATTTTAAACCCTAAACTTCACTGAATTTACAATGAATGCATTGTTTTTCTGGTAAATTTGCAGAATCAGTCCCTGAAGATTCATATTTTTAACCATGAGTACATTATTTTGCACTTTTGACCCTGAATTTCTTCAAAATTGCATTAAACACATGTTTTACTGACAAAATTGCAAATTGGACCCTAAGGATCCTGATTTTGACTAAAAATGCATAGTTTTGCACATTTAACCCCCAACTTCTTCAAAATTACATAAAGAGTGTTTTGCTAACCATTTTAGTTGATTTGGCCCTAGAATCTCAGTCCGTATTCAGGACATGTGATTTTTGCACAGAGGCCTCTGGAAATTTACATATTTCACACATGCTTTCTTTTTGTACACTTTGCTCCCCTTTTTCATGCATGTATCCTCATGCCTTCTTTCTTGCATCATGCACACTTATCCAACTTATCTCAAACTTGGTTTTCACATTATTTCCCGGATTTCTTCCGATTTTCACGATTCTGATTTGATTTGGATTTCTATCGCCCGCGGGCGTACAGTAATAGGCTTGACAATACTGACATTGACCTGAATGAGGATTATTTTCTCCAATTTGATTTTCTCAGATTTCTTCGAGTTTCCGCTGATTTACGTAACGCTTTCCGAGTATTCTCGATTTTCATGATTTTCCTCATCGCCCAAGGGCACACAGTAAAGTGGCATTTTTGATGCCTACATTGTCCCTTAGATTATTTTCCTTATTGTTTCTTTTCTTCTCTTTGATTTGGCATGGTTTCACATTCATCTTAGGCACGTGCATTCAGAGTAGACAAGCATACACACTATATATCATTAGCAAGCAGGAAACCTAGAAAGACCGAATTCTTCATGCGCATAGGGGTGCCTAACACCTTCTCCATGCGTAACAAAAATCCTTACCCTTTCTCTAGCCCGCAATGGCTAAGTGTTGCATCCATTAGGCACAGAGCATACATGTGTTTTCTTCGCATTGGTTTCTTTAAGTTTTTCCCTTTGTGTTAGGTTTTCCTCGTTTTTCCATTAAAAGACTAGTGATGACTCCTTTTCCTTATCATTTTCTTATCTTTCCTTGGTGTTTCCGAGTCTAGTCTCCTTCACCGGATTCACCATCTTCGTCGTGACCCTATCAGGACTCCTCGTGTGTTTCCATGCACTTTAGAAAGCCGTGCAGGGTTCCACTAGCATGGTCATACCCGTACTACACCTGCCCCTCCTCTCACCACACGAGCTACCACTCCACCACCCTTATAGTCGAGCTCTCCTCCTCCACCACTCCACCTCCTTAACCTTCAGCCAACCAACCAGGAACCAGACATTCATCCTCTCCGGCCAAACCCGATGTAACCAGCAGCCATCATCCAAAACCACAACCCCACCGCCTCAGCCTCGCCTACAACACCACCTCTTGTGTTCTCCACATGACCCAGTAGCCATCCTCCAAGCCAAACGACACCCAAGACAATAGCCACCATCCTCCACGTTGAGTTCCCTCCCATGCAACATGAGAAGAGAGAGAAGTGAAAGAGAGGGAGAGCACTGAACTTGGAGAGAGAGAGAAAGCCCCCCTTCGACCTTCTTCCTCTAGAGCCACACCTCTCTCATCCTCCCTCACTTCCACCGGTAGCCGTCGCCTTCTCCTTCAGTCCCAGTTGCGGTCGTAGTCCCTGAACAACCTCACTAGACGTCCCACCATTGGAGAATGCCAAGACGTAGCCTACACGTAGGTATACCTTTAAACCTCATGGTATATGCATGTGTCCTTGTTATTCTCCTATTTTCCATGCATCTCTGTGTTTGCGTGATTGCTTTCTCTGCATTTTAAGTCTTGGTATTGCATGGTTTCCATTTTCTAGGGATGGAGGAGGATGGTCTGAGCAAAATCCTGGAACATATCTTGATTGCATGTGTCTAATGCACGGGTTCATCAGAGATAGTGAATGCTAGATCTGGCCTAGCCTCGACTCCCAAACCCATGTTTCTTGGTCCACGTTTAGCTTTTAATCCATGATCATGCGTATACTTTGTTTCTGAGATACTTGGTTTCATTATTTGCATGCACCCTTTACATATTTTATTCATGCACTTCATGTGCTTTAAGGCATGTACTTTTGGTTTTGTTCATGCATGTGTTTAGTGGCATTTTCTCGTTTATTTCCCATCTCTGGTATTTTGTTGTGGATTTTGGTTACTTGCAACATGGTTTCAGTGATCAAATTGCTTGGGAATGGCAATGATAGAGGACAGTTGGAGCATGTTCTTGGAACGTGTCTGGGATACGCGTTCATTTTGTGTGCGCGACCGGCACGTATTTTCCAGGGATTATAACCTGACCAAGCTTAGTCTCTTCTCCCTATTTGATCACACTCCTATCCATTCCTTGCATGGTTTCCTGATTCTAGTTTGTTTCGTTATCATGATTTGTATCATCTTAGCATTCGTTATTTCCATGCATGTTTTATTCGCACAATCATTATTGTGTTAATGCATACACTTTAGTCACTCATTCATCATTTCATGTATTATCACACATACTATTTATCATTTCATGTGATTCACCATTTGACATGCATCATACACCATTACCCTAAGCAGGTAAGCATCTCATACACCATGACTTACATATTATTATCTATCATTTCATGTCACTTGCTCTTTTGTCACTTCATGCCATGCATCATGCATAAATAGGCTTATCATGCATCATGACATTCATGCATCGCATTTGAGGCGATGACGATTACTATACCGGATCCTTTTAACCGATGGTCCAGGATTCACATAGTGTAGCTGAGTCCATTTACATCAAATTTCCACCCCATTCACAACACTTGCATCAACATAGCATATGACATACATTCATTTTTAGACTTAGCAAGCATGCATGATCATTCGCATTTGGCGACACACAACCGAGCGAAAGGCCTAGAAAGACCAATTTCTCAGACGCGTGGGGGTGCCTAACACCTTCCCCATACGTAACAGGAGTCATTACCCTTTCTCTAGCCTACAATGACCAATGTATTGTATCAATTAGGCACGGAACAAGCACACACATTCGCGCATACATTCGCATCCATTTAGTATTGTTTTTATCATGTTTTATCGCATCCGATTTTTTTCCGTCTTTTCGGTCTTAAAAGATTAGGTGGTGACTTCGTTTTGTCCTTATCGTTTTTGTGACCATGCCGGACCCGGAGGGAGGCGGGAAAGGGATCACAGCCATGCCGAGATGGCGAAGGCGCAAGGATAAAAGAAAAAGAAAAGGGAGTCGCCACCTAGTCTTTTATGGGAAAGACGAGGAAAACCACACAATGATGAATGCATGTGATGCAGATGGGAAG
>JAMKQA010009417.1:0-12157 GCA_024699735.1 Posidonia australis | reverse complement strand
GGCTAATGTGGTTGCTGATGCTCTAAGCAGACGCACTCATGTCGTGGCTAGTCTGATGATCCATGAATGGAAATTGTTGGAGGGACTAGTGGAATGCAAGCCTCGGAGGCAGTCTCAGGGACCCGCCAGGGTAGTGCTGGCTAACTTGTCTATTCGCCCGAGGATGACCCAGGCGATTGTCATAGCTAAGTAATATGATTCTTTTGTGTCTGATATCTGGAGGAAGCTGGTAATGCCCCTCATTTTTTAGTAGGGGTAAACCGTGGGTTGAGGTATGACTTGAGATTATATGTATCTGAGATAAAGGAAATCAGGAATAGTTTGTTGAATGAAGCCCACCGCTCCAGATACTCTATTCATCCAAGTAGCACCAAGATGTATAAAGACCTGAAAAGGAACTTTTGGTGGCTTGGGATGAAGAGAGAAATTGCTGAGTATGTGGCAAAGTGTGCAACCTGCCAGATGGAGATAATGGAGCACTAGAAGCCCAGAGGGACTTTGTAGCCTCTGGACATTCTAGTATGGAAATGGGAAGATGTGTCGATGGACTTTGTGACGGGTTTGCCACGAACCCAAAGAAAGAATCATACTGTGTGGGTGATAGTGGATTGCTTTACAAAATCGGCACATTTCTTACCAATGAGGGTGAATCTTCCTTTGGCAAAACTGGCAGAGTTGTATGTGGTAAAGATTGTGAGATTGCATGGTGTCCCAGTGTCTTTTGTGTCTGACAGAGACACGAGGTTTACATCGAGATTCTGGGGAGCTCTGCAGGAGGCTTTTGGCACAGTGTTGAATTTTAGCACTACTTTCCACCACCAAACGGATGGCCAGACAGAGAGGACCATCCAGACACTAGAGGACATGCTGAGGGCTTGCGTCTTGGACTTTGGTGGTAGTTGGGAGGATCATTTACCTCTAATTGAGTTGCATACAATAACAGTTACCACGCAAGTATTGGTATGGCATCATATGAGGCATTGTATGGCAGATCCTGCAGGACACCCACTTGCTGGAGTGAAGTGGGTGAGAGATAATTAGTTGGGCCCGAGATCATACAACATTACAAGAGCAAGGTAGATCTGATCAGGAAGTGGTTGTTGTCTGCCTAGAGCTGGCAGAAGAGCTATGCTGATAGGAGGCGGAGACCTTTGGAATTCGAGGTAGGAGACTTCGTTTTCCTAAAGGTGTCACCAACCAAGGGTGTAATGTGGTTAGGTAGGAGAGGCAAGTTGAGCCCTAGATATATCGAACCGTATCAGATTACTAAGAGGGTTGGTGAGGTGGCTTACAGACTAGATCTGCCTCTAGAGTTGGCAGGTGTACATAACACCTTCCAAGTGTCGATGTTGAGGAAGTGCTTGGCCGACACGTCCCAGGTGATACCAGTGCAGCCAGAGGAGCTACGAGAGGACTTGAAGGGTTAATAATGTAGTTCAAATACTAGACAGGAAAGAGCAAGTCCTCAGGAATAAAGTGATTCCATTGGTGTTAGCTCAGTGGCAACACCATGGTACAGAGGAGGCTACCTAGGAACGCGAGATGGACATCCAGAGACAGTACCCCTACTTGTTTTGTTATAGCTGAATTTCGAGGACGAAATTCTTCTAAGCGGGTAGGATGTGACATCTAGGCCTGATTACCCATTTGTATTTGTAAACCATGTAATTAATTGTAATATTGCTTAAATGGTTTATTAATGGATAATATGTTGTTTCATAATTGTGTGAGCTGGTGGTTGGTTGTCTGTGCGTTTGTTTGTGATCTGGGACCAATGTGGAGTCTGGCTTGAGGGTGCACAATCGTCTCGATTTGTGTGCCTGTCTTTTCTTCCTTTCCTTTCCTTCTTTTTCTCCCTTCTTTCCATCCTCTCACAAGCCCACACTATTTTTCCCCGTCTTCTTCCTTCCCTTCCTCGACCCGTGCCACCAGCGACACCGGTCCGTGCCTCGCCATCACCTCTGATGCGATGGGCGGCCGGCACGATGAGGGAGTAGAAGATGATAAACGGAGGCCGCAGCATGTGAAGAGAGGAAGGGGTGACCGAGAGAGGAGGAGAGGGAGAGGAGCAGCGCGTAACCGAGGAGGTGGGGTGAGCCGCCAATGGGTTCCATCGACCGAGGAGGTTCACCAGAGTGCAGGGAGAGTCATCAGGCAGCTGAGCCAAGTACATGACTCCATTCCCTTCCTCCATTTAGTTTTTATTAATGATGGGTTAATTGCATGAAATTAAGAGAAATGCATGTTAAATTGTAGAAAAATCATGAAATGAATGGGAATGTGATGTATGGCATGAGAATGTAGAGATCATGCATTTAGGATTGATGTTTGTGGGGAAAATGTGATTTTGGGGTTGAAGGCTACAGTAGCCGTTCTTGAGCCCCTTCCCCTTGTGATTTTCATTTGAGTTGTGTGGTTGATGGAATCATGAATGGTTTGAGGGGTTTTGATGTAGACTTGAGTTTCTACACCCCATGATTTTATGGAAATTGTTGGTGAATGTTTGGGGGGTCCGATCTGGACTCCCACTTTGGGCAAATTCTGTCGCTGCAGAATAGGAGTGTGCCCTATTTGCGAGGATTTATTCGGTATGCCGAATTTATTCGGTATGCCGAATTTATTCGATATGCCAAAATCCTAGAAGATTAAGCTAGAACCTAGGGTTCGGTAGACCGAAATTTCATGGTCAACTGAAACAGGGGGTTTCGACATACTGAAAATTTTCGGTATACCGAAACATGGAATTTTGGAATACTTAATTGAAAATTCGTTATATCGTTTTTGCCCTAAACTTGGGATGTTGAAATGTGAATTTTAATGAATGTTAAATGGTTTTAATGGTATGGTGGATTTATATGAATGATGTTTCCCCATGTAATGACATGGAGGCATGTGAAACCCCAAACAAATGGATTTGGGTGTGGTTTTGGGTTTTAGACCCTATTAATGAATGAAAAAGATGGTTTTATGTGGTTTTGGGCATGAGACCCAATTTATGACTTTAAGCATGGTTTCCATGGCTTGAGTTGGGACCCAAGTGGAGCGTCAAGTGTCGCATGGAAATAGAGTCCTGCAACGAGAAGAATGGAATGAAATGGAAAACGGTTTTGAAATGGAACACTGATAATGTGGTTGCCGAGCTCATAGAGGTGTAGGCTGAGCCTGGGCTTTTGAGCCTAGTTGTTCAGGTCACCGATGATGTAGGCAGAGTCTAGGTCATTGTACCTAGTTGATCGGGTCATCGAGCTCGTAGCGGTGTAGGCTAAGCCTAGGCTTTTGAGCCTAGTTGTTCGGGTCACCGACGGTGTAGGCTGAGCCTGGCCATTGGACCTAGTTGTTCGGATCACCGACTGGGGCGTCAGACAGAGACGTATCCCCATGCACTTATGAAAATGAAATTGAGGCTGGTTGGCTGAGGCGGTGACATCCCGCATGGGGAATTTCATCGTGGTAGTGCAGGAAGGTAGGGGAAGGATGTCCTCACCAACTGCTTGTGTGTCGGGTTACCCTTGATCAAGGTAACAACAGTAAAGAAAAGTGGAAATGAATAAAGAAAGAGAAATGTGATTTGTTCAAGATTGGACTGATGAAATGGTCCTAAAATCCTGAAAAGAAATGATGATGTTTTAACCAATTGCCAGCCAGTGTTTATGATTTAGTTTTGAGCCCAATTGGGCATTGTGTTTTAGGCTGGATCTTGTCAGAAATGAGATTTTGAAAGTGTGTTTTGGGAAGAAATCCCCAAATATTGGAAATGGAAATATTTTGGAAAATGAATTCCAAAGGTTTTTGAAAGAAATGTAAAGGAATGTTTTGAAAGAAAAAGTGGTTTTGGAATGAATTTCCAAATGTTTTGAGAAAAGAAAAGGAAACATGACTTTTGAAAAACATGGATTGGGATTGAATTCCCAAGTGATTGTCTAATAAAAGAAAGGATGATTTTCAAAAAGAGAAAACCAAGTTTTGAAAAAAAAATTGATAAGAATGATATTTATGGTTTTACCGAGTTTTTGTGGTTTGTATGTTTTGGGGCGCGTAATGGGTGACTTAAATGTCACTCACGTGTGCTTTTTGGTTTTCAGGTACAGACCATGTGCAGCCGAGTTCCGGTGTAGGAGTTGGAGCTTCTAGCCGCACATTGTGATCCTGAAGGTGAGCCTTAGTTACACTTATTTGATGTTTCTGTAATTAGTGTAATTATGCTTGATACTGTGTTTTAGTAGCATGCCCGAGATCGGGGCGTTACAGTAAGGCACCTTAGCTTTTCTTGGCTCGAGACTCTTCTGAAGGGAAAAAACAATCTTCTGTAGGACATGTTCAAAACATTATTCTTTAGAAACAAATTTCTACTTTGCCTCGTTCAATAGCACTAAGCAGAACCAAAGCAGATAGATAAAAGCTGAAATGGTATTGAAAGAATTAGAGAAATTGGCCCAAAACTGAAGACTGCAGCTAACCGAACAAGGAGTTGCTGAACAGACTAAATCTTATGCACAGCCCTGAGGGAAGGTCCTGGTTACCAACTGGTTTTAACCAGGTACCCAAGTAATGAGATATGACCAACAAATCTAGGGGACTAGGATTGTTTGTTGACTACGCCTCCCGACCGACCATTGGGGATCTTCGACCTGTAGAGCAGCTGACATGCCCTTGGTCGAGCGTTGGCTCAAAGCGTCTAACCATAGGACAACTGACAAGCCCCTAGTGGACATGGATGAATCTTAACCAATCAGAGCAGCTTACATGCCCCTGGTCGAGTACTGGCTCAATGTGTCTAACTATAAGGCAACTAACATGCCCGTGGTTTGACATAAATGGCCCTAAACCAATAAGAGCAGCTTACATGCCCCTAGTTTAGGCAATGTCCTCTTGATTCTCTCGAATCGAAAGTCACTGTCACATTCAAGACAAGAGAGCCAAGTAGCACTCTGCGACGTTTATTGGGATGATTTTTACAAGAAGAAATGTATGCGTGCTAAATGATTTGTTGGATCTTATTGGTGTCCTCTGCATTGGATGCCTATTGCCAAGTACAAAGGAATGGCAACTCCAGACCTCACGAGACTCTATCCAAGCCCCTAGTTGTTGGGTGGCTCTCTGGAAATGTGTCACTATGTTTTAGGCTCCATTCCAAACTCCACTGGACCATACCCCTGCTTTTTATTTGCTTATTCTTTATTCTTTCTCCCTCATAGGCATGCGGGTTCACCCTATCCCTAGCTTGGAGGTACTTGGTACCTGGTCTATGGTGGGGAGCTGCTACTTGTTTAAAGGGTTGGCTAGGCCCTTTTGGAACATGTCTCCTAGGTACTCACTCCGACCCCTCTTCAAGATAAACTAGAGGGACAGAGCTACCCGTCACGCCTCTCTCTTTACGGCTGACTTCTACCTGCAACGTCTGTCTTCTTATTCTTTTGTGCCCTTTCACAAATATATATTTTTTTTATTTCATTTCTCACACTCTCATTCTCACCCCTAACATTTTATCTCCCTCTAGGAGGTGTAGGGTCCATGAAGAGCTTGAATACTTCGCCCAATTCACAATGAAAGGTGGCTCCCTCACTCTCTAGGTTCCTGAATAGTATCTACCTGAAGAGGTGCTACACATTCCAACATTGACTGGCTTATTCCGCCTACCATCATCGGGCTAAGATCCATGCATGTGTTGATGCAAGCAAACTACATCCTATATATGCATATTCTGCATGAGAATTAATGTGTAGTGATGCAGAGCTACATGGCTGTAGGATGAGCATGGATTTATGCATGCATGGAGGAAAGTATTGGTGTCGTAGAGTGAGGACACACTGTTTATGATCACTGATAATACTTTTTCAGGTAGCATGGATTAACTGGCTCCGACTGTTTGATGCAATCCATGTCCTCAAGGATAACAGCCTCTGATGGTGTTTCAAATTGGTCACTGTAACCCTAGTTTTCCTGTATGCACCCCTGATGATTTCTGGCTCCGATATTCCCGAACTTGTGCCTGGCTGTTCTACTTCTGGCAAACAACAGCTTTCAATTTCATGATGTCTTTGTACAACATGTACAATAGGTGGGCAGCTGTCCTCTGTCTAACTGATGTGAGTGCTGCCGCGTGAGTTCCTTCCTGAGTCTATCTCAAGATCTTTTTTTTTTTGGACCCCACTGCTCAAGTGGGGCCAGGTCTGATAGTACCACATAGACCCACCTCCCGGGTGATTAATGATAAACTCCTCTGGTCTAGCGTTCAAAGACTTATTCTTTTCCAGGGTCATGATTGCAGACTGACCTGGTGCAACTTCTTGTTCCTCTGTGTCCTCGATCATTACCGCCTTCCCTTTCTTACGCCTTAGTTCATCCTACGCATCTTCAGCCAGTACCGATAACTACTCCTGAAATAAAACCTCCAAGTCACTTAGCATGTTATCGACCTGAGCTACCATGGCATCTCCTTCCTCTTCATCGGAAGTAAAATCCACATAATACGCGTTGGTAGTCCTCAGCACCTCATGTTCTAATTCTGGCTGCCTTGGCTGTAATCCGCTCAAAACTATCACTTTGATGCTGTTACTGCTAATTCTGCTCTTACTGCATCCCAAACTGCAACCAAATTAGTAGACAGACCCTCCACTAACTCCGGAGGTGGCAACGCTAGAATAGCTATCCCCGGGAACACGAATGATGTTGAACTAATTGTGAAGACCAAAACTTCCACCTTGGAATAGTAATCCTCTACGCATACCCATTCTGGCTCACTGATCGGCTCAATTGGCTTAGGCTCTGCAAACATGAAACCCCAATTGGGATCCAGCAATCCTGCACAGACAAAATTGTTTAAATCTCATGGAATAATGTGCTTCTGAAACTTACGATGCTTTGTGTATCTGTCTTGCGGCTTGTGCTCGTACCCTAATCCTTCAAACTTGCGTCTTCTCTCCACGACAATTGGTTCTGCGATTCCTTGGCCATTCCGCCCGAGAGGTGCTCCCTTCTTGTACCCCCATCTCTGACACAGATTATCGACCATCGAAAAGGGGTTGCAAAAAGCGGCCAAATGACTGGCCGCTCGAGAATCGGAATAAAATTGCCTGGTTCAAAACAATCGACATGGTAGAGCATATCAGAGGGTCTGGAGTCAAAATGGACAGTATAGAGCAAGACTGAAGAGACTGCCTCAACCTTCTCCCTTTCGAGGTTTTCTGCCATCACAATGACAATGTCATTGTTCCAACGGAATTTAATCATGCAATGGAGGGTTGAGGGGATAACCTGATGCTTGTGGAGCCAAGGGCGCCCAAGCAGAAGATTGAAAGACGTTTCAAGATCAACGACATAAAATTCGACTTCGAAGCGACCAGGGCCAATGATTAAGGGAATGATCAGGATCCCTAAGGCATCGTGGTGCGTGTTGTCGAATGCCGTCATTCCCTTCACTACTGGAGTGATGTCCTCCGATTTGAAGCCGACCATACTCGCAGTTCGTAAAGGGCAGACATTCAAACAGGTGCCATTATCGACCAAAGTGAGAGGAATGCAGAAATTTTGATATTGCACTACGATGAAAAGGGGCTGGTTGTGATTGGTTCCTGCCGAAGGAAGCTCTGAACGGGAGAAAGAAATGACCTCGGGCGTGGCTATCATCCCCACCATGTTCTCCAAGGCCAAGGGTTGTATGGTTGAGGAAACATGGGCAGCCTGGAAGACTCAAAGAAACGCCTCCTTATGTTCAACCAAGGTGTGGATTAGGTCCCAGATGGATATGTCTGCTTTGATTTTCTTTAGCTGGGCAGTGATGTCGGCTACAGGTGGGTCAACTTTGGCAGTGGGATTAGCTCTTGTGGCAGTCTCCTCAGGGATTGGGCTAGGAGTGTGTGTTTTTGCTTGGGATGAGGAAGTCACAGGCTGATTGGTTTTGGTTGCTGGGACTGGGGCCTTGTATACCCTTCCCGACTACGTTACCTCTGCGCACATTTTGGTGATGTAGCTATAGGACATGCGATGGGTGTCTTGTGTTAGGTTGATGACCACAGGAGTATGGGCCATTAATTCTATTGAGGTTGAAACTGGCAAAGAAGGTGCTGGCGCTTGGTGGGTCGGGTTATGCCTCGGTCTGGCTAATAGGCCGATTGTTGGTGGGGCAGATTGCATGGTAGGTCTGGTAGTCGTATGCCTTGGTCGGGCAGTTAACTAGATCACGTTGATAGCGGAATTGACAATATCGAGGAAAGACTGACTAAGCTAATAAGAGAAGGATTCTGAAACATCATGGATGAGGCGAGAAGAATCAAAAGGCTCGACCTCATCCGAAGAAAGGAAATGTACTCCCGAGGTTCCTAGTGCATGCTTAGGCAATGGCTGGCTGACTATGCTGCGAGATGTGGATGCAGATGAGTGGGGTGTCCATGTAGCAGGCCTAGGCTCTGCCTCTTGTGTGTGAATACTGATGGCCTTTCAATTAATCAGGTTCTGAATAGCATTTCGGGGTGTATAACAGTTATTCGTAGAATGCCCAGCGACTCTATGGTAACTGCAAAATAAATCTGCCTTAAACCATGGTGGAATCGGGTTTGGTGGTGGGCAGATTTCTGGAAGCTTCAGTAATGACACTACCTTAGGAAATATGACAGTCAACGGCTCAACCAAAGGAGTGTAGTCCCTCTCAAGTCGTGGGAATCGCCTAGGTCCCAGGTAATGCCCTTGCTTTGCCGGTGCTGACTGGTAGACTGGCTCGGCGATGGTATTGATTTGTGAAGTGCGTGGTGCTATAGATGCAAGAGAATAAATGACCTGATCTTGAGCTGGCGGGCTCACCATATTGGCTGGCATAGCAGGGGCTCCTACGTATGCCACAGTGCTCTTAGCAGACTCCTTCTTCCAGCTAAATCCAATGTTAGATCCATTGTTGCCATTGTTATTGCTATTGGTTCTGCCAATAGTCATAGTCTGCTTGGCAAATGCTGCTAGCGCAAGGAAGCTTCCGCTATTTGGTGAGCTCCCCACGTGGGTGCTAGCTTTAGTTAAGACAGTGAAAGTGGAAATGGGTTGAATGCTCAGTAGGGCCCCAGTGGCTGGCTGCGCTCCTCAAATAATTATTTCGATAGACTCCTCGTCAGAGGGTCTATCGCGCACTTGTGAAGCGAGGGCTCGCCAACGCCCGACGTACTCCCCGAATGGCTCGTGGGGTTTCTGCTTGGTGGCAACTAGGTCCTTGCACTTTGGGACCATGTCGAGATTAAAAGAGTACTGTTCCAAGAAAGCTTGGCTCAGATCGTTCCAGGTCTTTATGGTGGTCATAACCAACAACGTGAACCACTTTAGAGCTAGACCAGTGAGACTTTTCTGGAAAAAGCGAATGAGAAGTCTCTCATCAGCCTAGAGATGAGTGAGATCACCATAATACTCCCGAAGATGTGAAATTGGGCAACCTTTCCCATTATATTTCTCGAATTCTGGGATATAGAAGTTCGATGGGAGTATTGCCTCTGGGAAATAGCAAAGGTCTTGGAAAGAGAAAGACTAGCAGTCCCCACCCTGCACTTGTCGGAGAGCTTTCTCCAGGTCGTTCATCCTAGTGAAAAGTGCATTAGGCTTTGCTGCTGACATTGAGTGTGCAGTCGAGGCAGGTCCCGCGTACGCTGTGTCAATAGCACCCGTGTGCCCCTTCAGATCTATCATCTCGCCACTTGGTGCTGTGGCGTGATGACCAGCGTACCCATGTGTATGTGCCAGTGGTAGAGTGTATGCTGATGCCTGAACCTAATGCAAGGGTAGAGAAATGTTATGCAATGCAATGCGTGCTATTGTGTGTGGGAGCAGCAGCTGCTGAACCGATATGGTCGGGTTCACGGGCCGGTGTACTCCTGCCAGCCCAAGAGGCTGACCACCAGTTGCAGGAGGAATATGTTGTGCATGCTGTGGATATGATACTATAGGCAGAGTAGCTATGCCCGTTGTCGGCACAGAGGGAAACTGTGGCGACAGCTGCAGTGGTGGAGTGACTGATGCTGCATGAAGCGCTTGAGCAGGTGGAACGGGATCCTCGGGAATGGGACAAACAGGCGCAGTCAAAGTGGGATCCAAAGAGAAAGCTATGCTTTGCAAACTCTAAGCAAGGGTCAGAAGTTGCTGAGATTGTACAGTGGCAGAACCATCGGCAGTAGTACTGAGGGCTGGAAGATCAAGCGGCAAGGATGTCATAAGGGGCTAGAGGTTCAAAGATGATGCAGGTTCGATTCCTATTGAAGAGACAATCGCAGCCAACTGGGTGTCGAGTGGATGAGGGTCAACAGAAGGGCAGGGTATCGTTAGATCAGATGCCCTGGAAGTTGTCATGGTAACCGTCTCCGTTGCGGGCTCCAGACCAATAAAGGTCTACTAGTGCCCTGAAACCGGAGGGTGAGGAACTCCAGGTGCCTGAAAGAAGCCACCATGGAGTGATAAGGGAATGAGTGATGAAATGGCAAAAGAGTGAGGAGGGGCAGAAACAAGAACCCCTCTAAAGCAACTGGTGTAGATGTGACATCGAGGCCTGATTATCCATTTTATTGTAAACCATGTAATTTTTTGCAATATTGCTTAAATGGTTTATTAATGGATAATCTGTTGTTTCTTGGTTGTGTGTGCTTGTGGTTGGCTTTCTGTGCACCTGCTTGTGATTTGGGACCAATGTGGAGTCCGGTTTGAGGATGCACAGTTGCCTCGGTTTGCATGCTCATTCTTTCTTCTTTCCTTTCTTTTCCTCTTCTCTCATTCATAAGCCACACAGACACTCGTCTTCTTCCCTAGAAACCCTCTACCAGCCCGTGCCACTACCACCAGCATCTTGTGTTTCGCCGTCGTCTCTGACGCGATGGGTGGCTGGCTTGATGCAGGAGGAGGAGGAGGAGATAAGAGGGAGAGGTGGAGGCAAGCATGTTCGGGAGGGCCGTGATGCGAGGAGGAAGAGGGAAAGGAAGAACGGAGTGCGCGTAGCTGAGGAAGGGGTGTTTGGTGTCGTCCATCGATGGGAGAAGCCTCGCCGGAGTGCGGGAGGGATCGCCGGGGCGCCATCGAAGGTACGCGGCTCTGTCTCTACCTCGTTTTCGTGTTTCCTGTTGATTACGCCTCAAGCATGAAAAATCGAGGAAAATGCATGTAAAATTGTAGAAAAATAGTAGGAATGATGGGAATGAGTTAAATGATGTGTATATGCAAGGATCATGCTAGGTTGGGTGAATTTCGTGGGTTTTGAGGAGTTATGCCTCAAATGCTTTAAGGTTTCATTTTGAGCATGCTTCCTTCACGAATTTATATCTTATTGTGTGGTTGATGAAATCATGTATGGTTTAGGGGGGTTCTGAAGTAGACTCAAGGGTCTACACCCCATGTTTTTATGGAAATTTATGGTGCATGTTTGGGGGGTCCGATCGGGACTCCCACTTGGGGTGATTTTTTCCGCAGCCTGAACTGGAGTGTGCCTTCTGCAAAGAAAACGGTATACCGAAAAAATTCGGTATGCTAAAATCCTAGCAGATTAGGCCAGGACCCAGGTTTCGGTAGACCGAAATCTCACGGTCGACCGAAACAGGGGCTTTCGGTATACCAAAAATTTTCAGTATACCGAAATAGGGAATTTCGGTATACCGAACTGAAAATTCGGTATGCCGTTTTTGCCCTGAGTTTGGATGGTTAAATGTGATTTTTTAATGAATGATAAGTGGTTATTATGGCATGGTGGGTTTTTGTGAATGGTGTTTGCCCTGTGTAATAACATGGAGGCATGTGGAACCCTAAATAAATGGATTTGGGTGTGGTTTTGGGTTTTGACCCTTTGAATGAATGAAAAGATGGTTTTGTGTGGATTTTGGGCTTGAGACCCAATTTATGGTTTTAAAATGTGATTTTGATGGATTGGTTTGGGACCCCAGTGGAGGGTCAAGTGTTGCAAGGAAACAGAGTCCTGCAACAAAATGAATGAAATGGAAAAATGGTTTTGAAAAGTGGAAAGAGTTTTGAAATGAAACACTAATAATGTGTTATGAAACAATGCTGTGGTTTCCGAGCTTGAGACGGTGTAGGCTGAGCCTGGGCTTTTGAGCCTAGTTGTTCGGGTCACCGCCGGTGTAGGCTGAGCCTGGGTAGTTGTACCTAGTTGTTCGGGTCACCGAGCTCGTATCGATGTAGGCTGAGCCTG
>JAMKQA010009416.1:0-12681 GCA_024699735.1 Posidonia australis | reverse complement strand
GTGCGGGTGGCTTATAAAGCCCTGCACACGAAGTAGTTGAGAACGTGCTCACCTATGCACCTCGGCCACCAGCACCCCGCACAAGCTCAACGACCACCGTCCAACAACCAGCCATAGCAACCGACCCATAACGTGGGCCCCACACTAGGCTTACAAGCGTAGTGCCACAATGCACAATGCCAACCACGCACCAGGACATGCAATCAGAAGTTAGCCCACGAGGCCCAAGCCCAAAAGCACAAATCCACACAACTGGCCTCAGAACAGTAACACCCGTCCTGGAATAAAATTCATAAAAATGTAAATAATTACAAAAATGAATTTTACGTGTGTTACACCCATATAAAGAAGGGGAGCTAGTAGGACTATCCACATTATCTGATGAAAAACATGAACTAAATTCAATAATTCTAGAAGGAATATTAACAGGTTCTAAGTAAGCACCTGATGTAGTATTCTGAATCTGAAAGGCAGGATCCCCAATGATGTCTCCCAGCACCTCGTCTCCAAGGCTATCCATGACAGCCAACACCCTTTTTAGCTTATCGTAGTTGAGCTTGCGTGCCTTAATCTCTGATGCCACAAACTTCGATGTAGTAGAGTTGATGAAAAGGTCAGAATTATCGTTATTACTAGGGATTGATTAGGGAATATACCTAGGTACCTCAAAAGGACACGTAGAGGGTCGAGGAATAGTAATGTCAAGGGTAAGCGAAGGGGGAATAGAAGCATTTGGAAGGACAGGAACTGGAGACCTAACTTTAGCAGCAAGAGGTGAAAGATTAGTAGGGTAACGCCCAAAAATAGGATTAGGTAGGATGCCTGAAGAAGGGGTAACAACAGACGACATATAAGATGGACCGTGGACTTTTGAAGTGTTATGTCCAAAAGTAGTATGAGTCCGCACAGTTTTCGCCATCTTATGAAAAACACTAGACTTACCCTTCCACCCTGTAGAATTCTTAAAGTACTTGGCAATAGGTTTCATGAAGTTATGATGACTCGAAGAGCCCGAAGCCTGAGTTACAAATGACTTATCCTAAGAGGAAGAAGGACAGATATCCCAACTCCGCCTAAACTTAATAGGATAAACATTTCTGACAAAGGCAAAGAACTTAACATTTGGAATGTCCCTACTGGAGTGGAGCCTAATCCTTATGCATGCAAACCTCAGAAATTTCACATGATCTATAGAAAGATTTACTTCCAGAAGATCAGCAAAATCAGAAATCATTTTTTGAAAGAGGCCTATATTCCAAAGATGGTGGGGTATTCCTTCAAGACTAATCCAAATCTCTTCCTCACGAAGGTTATTAATGACCGAAGAATAGACCGATCAAGGTGCAAATGAAACTGGTAGGGAAACTAATGAAACACCAAAGGCCTAAAGCACCTTGTCCTTGAGAGTGGAAGAGGGGAACTTAATAAGAAATTTCCCAGGGGAGAAATCTTGAACCTCCCAATCAATATCACTAGGCTAGTGATCAGCCAGGCAGGATTCTAAAAAGTCCTTAGAAACATGGGAGGCAAGGGTTGTTATGATCGCATAAGAAGAAAAATGGTGTAAGTTGTCACAGACCTCCTCCAACGAAGGAAGTATAATAGGATAGTGAGCGGAAAGCCTTGACATAGTATTATGCTAGCCACCATACAATAAATTGGGACTAGGAAAAAAATATACAAATAGCCACTGAAAGGGTAGGTGAATGACATTTAAAACAAGTTCCATTGCAACGATGCCAGATATGCCCTCGCAAACCATAATAAAAACACCTACCTGTTGCTCCACAAAAAAGAGCTAGAGGCGATCGGATCTTTCTTCTCGAAACTGTTTGCCACCCAATCCCAAGTGAGCTCTGAAGAGGAGCAGATGGTGAACTGTAATGCAAGGAGATCGAATCGTCTTGAATCTTGTTATCCAACTCAAAGGAAATAAGAGGGAAGAAGTGGAAACCAAGACCCTTGTATGGTAAAGGAGGGGGATCAGGAGAAAAGTCACAAGTAATCTCCCAACAGATATCATTATTACAAACTGAATTAAATGCAGAGTGACTCCTCAGGAAACTTTCCCCACTCAGACGGGACATAAGGAGAGAAGAGAAGGGTGAGGTTTCATGCCTATCTAAGTATTAAAAGACGAGATCTTTAAGTCCAGATATGGCATAGAAAAGACATCAGATACGTTTGCAACGTCCCTATGCTTATTAGAAATAAAATTGCTTTGATTGACATCTAACCCAATGATAGCAGAAGAATCGCGATATTCATGAAGATTATTATCATAATCGCTTTGCATAAGTTTTCCTTTATTATCCCAAAAGTCCAAGCTAAAGCATGAATAATTCCAGACATTACTCCTCCTAAAGTTAATCTCGGAAGAATTAAGGCTAATTAGGGGAGGCAAACCGACATACCAAAAACTCCAAAATGGTGAATTAAATGATGAAAAATTCCAATCAATAGGTAGAAAAGGTAGTGGAAAATTCAAATTACTGTTGAAAGCATACCTGTCTTCCTAACACTCTGAAAGGCAAGAGTTTCCTTGAATTAAAGACCTGATGAGACCGCTGTTTGATCGCCGCCGACGAATAGTCAACGACCCCTTCGCCACCAGAAGGCATTCACCTTGAAGGGAAGAAGAGGCCGTAAAAATTCAAGAGTAATCTTCACAAGTGTATGCTCGAAACTTATCACAAAAATCAAATGGAATCCCAGCCGCCCTAACGAAATTGACCCTTACCGTAGTACACCCGCAATCAAAAGTCACCCTCGAGTCCTGATCCCTTACCAAAAGGCGATCAGAACTAGAATGAAACAAGACATTCGAACAAAAAGGACCAACTATCTAATCAGACGGCCTCAAAGAAGTATCATGACCAAAAATATTAACATGCTTATCATAACTTAAAGTATTACCTGCCTCCTGAGAGATTGATGAACATAGACTCAACCAAGAAATTTTCTCCTCCGCAAATGCCATTACTGGGATCATGGCACGGTACCTTTGCAAAAGGAAGCCAGAGGAACGACCGAACTTAGCAAAAAAGAAAAGGAAGAAGAATAAGACCTAGAGATAGGAAACATGTCTCTGTAGGAAATAGCTAGATTAGAAGCACCGACACCAAATAGTTCTAGCCAAAGAGAAGAGCCTCTCCCGAACTCCAGCAAACCTCCTATACCACAGAGGAGAGTCGAGGATGAAGAAAGTGTTGTCACAGGAAAGGAAGCTTTTTCTGTTACTGTTGAAGTTTGAGTGTCTCAAAAGGTTGTCCTAAAAGTTGATCATAGCATTTGAAAAAAAGTTTTAAATGGAAGATCTGTTAGAAATTGTTTTTTCTCAAAAAGATGTTTTTTAACAAGAATTGTAGCTTAAAATACAATTTCAAATGAAACCATAGACGTAAAATGATGGTAATGGAACTAGAGTTGGTGGTTCCACACCACCAAGCGATTCGACTCCATGGCATCCCATTCCACTTAAAAGTCAACGTGGAAAGAGTCTATTAGTCGTAAGCCTCATCCCAAGGATGTTGTGAATGCATGTCTACAAGGAGACTATTCCAAACCACCATTGAAAATATATTTGAACGAAATTGTACGAAGGATATCCTTCTAATTTGTGTAAAATAGTTCTATCAAGCATGTTTTGCTTACCTTATGGATTTGTGTAAAATAGTTCTTATTGTGAAATTTGTACTTCTTGTTTGAAAAATGAAATTGCATTTATAAATTTGCGAGACCATAAAAATTATTTGAAATTATTTGAAACCTTATGGATTCACTATTATGAATAATGGAGAACTTTCAATAAAATCCCCAGCTATTATTAGATTCCATTGATAAGAGATGGGGAAACAAATGACTTCACCTTTGTATTCTGCTACTTTCATGTTACACCCCTGTACATATTTTGCTTACACTAGTGATCCAAACTATGGGTTTTTGTCAGTTGCAGTCCATCCTCTGCAACAGTCTCATCAACAGAACAACAGAATTAAAGAGTAAAAAAAAAAAAATGAACAACAGATTTGAAAAACAGAAAATGGAATAAAAGACAAAAAAAGATCGACCGTTTTGATGAAAACAAAACCCCTAGCTTCCTTCGTTGCCGAATGAAAATGAAAATAGGACTCCAATCAACTCAGTTCTCCTTTGAGGAACATAATTTTTTGATTTGTTTATTCTTATTCTTATCAATCAATTGGTGTTAATTATCATCACCCACGCTGTTCGGACAATCGGAGCTGCCATTGCCACTATTAGTAATACTACGAGCAGCATTGCTCCTCCTGCTCCAAGAATTGTCTCACCAACTCCAGTCCCGGCCGCCGGACAAGCGCCTCCCAGGCCTTCTCACCCGATGGCTCCTCCTCGTCCTTTGCGAGAACTTTTGTTGCGTCGAGCCGGTGTACATTCCACCCGGGAAGCGTCTGAAGCCGGTAGATCTTTCGAGCCTGGCGTTCTGCCAGCTTGCATGCGTTCGATATTCTTATTCTTCGTCAAATCGATCGCCTTCTACAGCATCGCTTGTGTATCCTTGTCGCCAGCGACTGCTGCCGCCGCTGCCTCCCGGAAGTACCCATGGAGCTCTGGGAAACCGATAGCACGCCGTATACCTCGAGTGTAGTCGTCGACCTCAGGTTGTCTCAACGAATTTTAGTACGAGTGGTGTAAGGATAGTGTAGTAAAGTTGAACGCATTTTACTTATGCATAGCATGTACTTGTCAATGCGCTTCGCAAGGTGAGGAAAGAGCACGATCAGAGAGACGTCGACCCAAAGGAAGCAGCAGCTGTACTTGGACTTGAACTTGCCATCACCGCCTCCAACAAGCTCCTCGATAAAGGAATTGGAGCCACCGGCGATGACGGGGATGTTGCCACGGGCGATGATGGATTCTATGTGGTGCATTGCCATGCGACGGAAGTCTTCAGCAGTGAAGTAAAGGTCCGGTTCGATGACACCGATAAGGTGGTGAGTGACACCAGGCGCCTCATCGTCACTGACCTTGTTGGTGACGATGGGGAGGCCTAATCAATCAAAGCTTTGTTATTAATTTAAAATAAGAAAAAGTCTTAGACGATATTTCTAAAAAACGTATTAATGCATGCAATGACAAAATTAAAGAGAAAGAGTTTGAGAAGCACAATTAATATAAAAACGATCTCTAGGTAAACAAATTTGCCTTCTTCATTTGATTGAATAAGATTTTGGACAATTATCATACATGATATACGAGCTCAATTTATTATTAGCTAGGAGAAGATAATTACTAGAATTTATATTGAATCATATAACTGAGATGAGTATATATGCTTCTTACATCTCATTCCTGAAGAACTAGAAACTAAGAAGATCAACAATTTAGAGTAAAAGATAGAGAGGAAAACCTAAACAATATAAAAGGAACAAAAGAAGAAATACTCAAGACTCAGAGAGTGTTGCATTCATACATAGCCTCAACAGGGAATTAAGGTCTTCCATGATTTTATGAAAAACTGAAAAATGGATAGAATTATGGAATCCAAGAATAGCTAAGATAATCCACATTTCACACATAAACTAAAAATTTAAGCCATTTTGTTGCCCTTCTAAGATTAAAAAAAGTTTAAAAATTGAAAGACTTCAAGAATATCCAAAATAATCTACAGTATGCAACATATAGTTAAACTTATCATTTTCTGACACGACATGATATAACCATATTTGGGTTTACTCTTATCATATCTCGTGTATTTATCGTGTCTATCTGGTAGACACGATAATTAAACGAGTTGTTTTCGTGTCTATGGTAAAAAAACCTGATAAGTACATGTTACCTAATCATGTATATAGATTATAACTTTCATTATTTTGAATAGTGGATGTTTATGATATGTTGTAGACTTATGATATTAACATATGGAACAATGGAACTTGTGAAATATTATTGAATGATTGGTTTCATGATTTATTGATTTGTTTTTTATTTTTCTACGTGTACAAAACGTGTAAATGTTAAACGTATATTAAACATGTAATCTTGTATTAAACGTGTAACCGTGTAATAAACATGTATTCATGTCAATCGGATCGTTATCGTGTCAAAACGACACGATACACTTAAACGTATACTTAACGAGTCATGTCGTGTATACACGCTAACAGACAATTCGTGTTTGGATTTAGTATTAGGTATACGATAATTAAATGAGTCTTGTTTGGATTTAACATATAAGTATAGTATATACGTTTATACATGACACGATAGGTACACGACACGATCCATTTGACAGGTCTACATATAATCACATAGAGACAAAAGTTCAAGTGGTTTGTGTTTCCATTATATCCCTGTATGTAACTACAAGCAATCTGAAAATCATAGGGTGTGCCAGCTAATTTCATAATACATTAATTACATTGAAAATCCATCTAAAAAAAAGTTGATGCCCTTTAGATCTTGTTTCCTTGTTTGCTAGATGCCATGGACACAACAATGAAAAGAAATATCCATTCCACTAGACTCTCTTATATTGAAAAATACATCCTACTGTTGTTGTAGAAGTATACTCCTTCAAGTTTATCCTTACCATATGCTTTGCTCTCTTGTGCACTAGCACTCTCTTGCATCCATGGATTTCATATTTGTTGTTGTTGCATTTTTTGTTGCCTTCATCATCCTTAGAGCTACATGGAACTCCTTTTCTTACTATTACTTGATCTTCCTCATCCTCAGAGCTACATGGAACTCCTTTTCTTACTATTACTTGATCCCAAATCATGATGTCAATGTCTAAACAGGGAGCTCATGCCTCGTAGCCTCATTTTCTGGTTGGCAATCTCCTTGATGTGGCCTCAATGGTGTCGAAGAGCATCGACTCGGACATGCCATTCATCAATCATGGCATAGTCGGACGTCTCCTTCCATATTACCTACTATGGTCCAAGTTGTATGGTGCATGTTAATTGAATATAGACAACAAATTCTAATTTCTTGGACTTCTTCTACTTCTCTATCACCTTGGAATTTTTATGTGCTTTATATATGTTTTTTTATAAATTGTACTGTGTTTGTTATACAAGAGAAAGATTCGTGTTTTGGTATGGCAGTGAATCGAGGTTGTGCTTGACAGATATTGAGATAATCAAGGAGTTCTGCTCTTCTAGACATGTCAATGCCTCTGGCAGGCCATGGCTTCAACTCCGAGGATCAAATCAACTCATTGGTCGTGGCTTGCTCATGGCTAACGATACAAGTTGGTACCACCAACATCATGTTGTCTTTACTCTTTCCATCTTTCTCCAATTGAGTATTTAATAAATTATCACACACATTCTTTTCAATGTGCATGACATCTAAATTGTGATGCACCAACACTGTCTTTCAATATGGAAGGTCAAAAAATATGCTTAACTTCTTCCACCCATTAGGTAAAGGTTGCTCATGTTCTTGGGTACTTCCAAATGTACCTTTAGGTTTCTTTTTAAAGCATATATTAGCACAATCATCCCATTGGCGAAGTATGTCCTCAGATAATAGACATGGTGCTACAGAGTACAAAGTGACTTGTATCTTCTCTCCATGCGTGATCAGGTGACAAGAAACAACGATGTCTAAGATAGACACACTTACGACCATGCGTAAGGTAATAGGATCCATGTTCAACATGACAATTAGGACATGTCATGTATCCTTTGGTACTCCACCCTGATAACATCCTATAGACGGGGAAGTCGCTAATGATTCACATCCAAGCTACATGCATTTTAAATGTTTCTCTAGTACTTGCATCATATATGTCAACACCATTGGTGGTCTTCAACTCATCAATTAAAGGCTGAAGGTACACATCAATGTTGTTACCAAGTGACTTGGGACCATTAATAAGCAAAAACATCATGAAGTAGGATTGTTTCATTGTCAACCACGATGGAAGATTGGATACAATTAGAACTACAAACCATATAATTGAATTATTACCTGTTGTTACAGTCCAAGGATAGAATCCATCAGATGCAAGACCAAGCTTCACATAACGAGGTTCAATACTGAATGAGGGATGCATTTGATCAAAATGTTTCCAAGCTTGGTCATCTCTTGGATGGCTTGATTTTCCTTCTTCTCGAGGACCTGTTTGATGCCACTTTATCAAATCTACTGTCTTAGTAGACATAAATAACCTTTGTAGTCTGAGAATTATTGGAAAGTGACAAAGAACTTTAACAAGAACTTTCTCCTTGCCTTCACAGTTGCTCTTTGTCTTCTTCCATCTAGAAGAATTACGAGAAGGACACTATTGTAATGTCTCATTTTTTGTACCCCAGAATAATGCACAATCATTCTCACATGTATGTATCTTCGTACAGTCTAATCTCAAATCTACCATCATTTTCTTACACTCATACCAACTCTTTGGATGAGTATTATCATTAGGCAATGCATCCTTGTAGAGCTCCAACATTTGTGAAAATGACGTATCACTCATCTTATTTATGCATTTGATTTGGAAAGCTTTAACAATGAAGGAAAGCTTTGTATACTTCTTTCATCCTCGCCACAGTGGTTTCCTTACTTCTTCCATAAGCTTATCATACTTTTTAGCATAATTATTCCCCCTTGCAAGTGTGGACCATACACATCATTTAGCATCCCCTTCATTTCACATGTTAATTCATTGACTATGGTCTCACTCTGTCTAGGCTTCTTTCGAGATTCACCATAATAAGTCTAAGTATTGTAGTCTAGAATAAATCCCTCTTTCAAGATATAGAGTTTGACAGTGTCCCTGTTATGAAAAAACTTGTTCTCGCACTTGCTACAAGGACAGTAGATTTGTGACCCTCCATCTATGGTCTTTCGATATACAAATTCAAGAAAACAATCAACTCCAATAATAAATGGACTATTAACTCATTCATGTCTATTCTTGTACGTGTACATCCAGTTCCTATCCTTGAAGAAATAACAATTCATCTTCTTAAGGAATAGTTACAATGAAACAGAAATTAAATCTCAACAAAAGTCTTATGATATAATATAGGAAAAAAAATCAATCTCAACACAGATTAATCAATATAATATAGTTGTTTTTTCAAGGCATAGAGACAATTTGTAGGCATCACAAACAAGGCATACAAGTAGCATTTACACAATATGCAAGCATAACAAGGAGTACAAGAAGCGAAACAAAGTGCGGTAGTGGTATAATAGAAGAAGATTTGCAAAATATGGTAGCGAATGACAATGAAATTTTGACATGACAAAACATAACTTGAAGGCACTACAAATATGTTAGAACTAGATACAAATACCCAAGATACAAGCATTATAGACCAAAAGTAGTACAAGCACTTCCATAGGCACAGTAAAAGCATATAGACAAGGCATTTGGCTCGGTAGAAATTTTCAACATAAGAAGTGAAAATATTGTTTGGCATACAAGCATGGCATATCAAGTGTGGCATAGATGGGTAGTCAAAGGGAAGACGACAGTTGACAGTCCCAATTTTAGTGAACTAAACCCCATGCTTCCTATCCCTCCACCAACCATAGCCCTTTCTCAAACCCCACAACCATAGCTGTCGGTACCCATTGTGTCATCTTGCCCCTACCTGTATACCTACAGTCGTCGACTGTTATCGACACTCAACTCACCACTAGCCCATAGCACCCAGTGCTCGTGCCATCGTCGGCTCCCAATCGCTTCCACCTCTGGCCTCTAACACCGCACCAACGGACCCAAACCCGTCATGTCTAGCGAATCCGACACCGAGAGAGGCAGGAAAGGGGCAAGATAGAGAGGGGTAAGGAGGAGAGTTGTGGATGCTGATGGGAGTTCTATGGTGAAGAAGAAGATGAAAAGGTGCAGTGGTGGTGGTGGCCTTACCGAAAGGAAGAAGCTCGCGACAGTTGGAAGATGAGGGCATCGCCAGAAGACGAGGACAGTAGTGGCTAGGAAGACGAGGCTCGCGATGGCTAGAAAGACCTTAGGGGGATGGGAAGATGAGGACAGCGGTGGTTGGGAAGATGAGGGTTGTGAGCTCTGGATTTGGGAGAAATTTTGGGAAAATTTGCGGTGATGAGGGCGACGGATGAGGGTTTTTTCCCACGGAAGAGAGAGGAAGTGGGAGTGTGGTTTGGTGTTTTTTTTTTGTTAAATGTTTTGAGTAATATTTTCTTTTACTTTAAAAAAAAAAAAGAATAAATAATAATTGTAACCATAGGATATTCAAATGAATAGACGATGGTCAAGAAAAATCGTAGTCTATTAACCATTTTCTACTAGTGAGGCTTAAGGTAATTCCTTGTTGGAAAATGGTTTATATACGCAAATTCTTACATCATTTCTTACATATCTACGTAATAGCAAATGTTGCAATCTATGTGACAGCATACGTTGCAATCAGCATCTCTTAGTAACTCCTGTTTTTTCTCTCTTCTATGTGATACCAAGTACCATGAATAGTGTACTTTTAACAGTTACAGATGGATGACAAAAGAATATGAGGGAAATTTGACTTTAAGGTTTGAGATGTGTCTTTATTCTTCTTCTAGTGTCATTACTTAAAATTTGGTATCTATGGATATGATGATTTCAAGATGTGATGATGACGTTGGTACTTCAACACTCAGCCAATAACATTTGTGATCATCATTCGTTGGTTTGCTATGCTAGTTGACAAGACGTTATTAGAGAGATATGGATGTAGGTGACATGGGTTCTTAGTTTACTAGATGGACGTCTTGATATCATTCAACGGCATTTTCGTATTACGTAGCATGTCTTTTCCTTCAAAATAAACAAACAGATCTAGATTAGTCTATGTATGCAGTAAATAATTCAGAGAGAAGAGTAAACAACATAAACAAATGTAAATAATACTAATCAGGATTGGTTCCCTGCATGCATAAGTAATGACCTATCTAAGGAATGTAGTAATGTTAAATAAGTAAGAGAACGTGAACAAATACTCTCTTCATCCTTGATGCTATATGACATGGAACGAGGAAATAGAAGCGTGGAAATACATGTCTCTTTTAGAATGGTTGTAATATCTTTAGATTTTAATTTTTCTCACAAAGATTTGACTGTATGTAGCTATAGATCTCTTAGAATTACTACTCTATCGTTCTCACAAGGCTTTATGGGATCTTAGATCTAAGTCCTCTCTTTTTTTTTTCTCTTTTGAGATCTTTTCTTTTTCCAGATTTCAGAGCATCCCCTTTATCTTAGGTTTAGAAATCATTTTATATAATATTTTTCGAAGTCACCTTGTTGGAAAACGTGTAGATATTATTTTAAATTTAAATTTAAATCTAAAATTAAATTTAAATAATTTAAAATTAGATATTTTAAGTCATCACTATGCAAAGTAGCGACGACTAATGATATTCCTGGAATATTCGTTTCCTTAACGTGGAAATTCTATATAAAATGATTGATTTAAGGTAGTCACTGGTAATGCAAGCGACAACTTTTAAAATTTGAATTATTTAAAATTTAAATCTTAAACTAATTTGTTAAGATCCTAGCAACTATTTAAGGCTTAATATCTATTTTTAAAATTTTCTCCATAATGAAAATCTATTTATAATGAATTTTGAATTAAACACAAGCTTACTAATTAAGTAACCTAAATTTAAAATAAATATCTTCTATAATTTTGTGGAGGATGTTAATTAGTTATGTGGATATTTTGGACTTGATTTAAATTCCTAACTACTTAGATATTTTGAATTATACTCATTTTTAATATTATTTTAAATTAAATGTAGTTATAACATTTAAAAATGTGATGACTAACTCAAAATTTTAGTTTTTATCTAGCATAAATATACATCATTTTAAAGTAAATGTCACCAACTTTCTAGAATTTTCCTCAATTATTTGCTATTTTTAAAGTCTATATATGTGTATTTTAGAAGATCATGTATATTTTAGAACTTTTTATATATGTATATTTTCCCTATGTAATTATAGTTCTTTCTTTTCACTTCTTGAAATGTTGGAAGAACATATTATTGTTTTTGATGATTTTCATGGTACATATGTTTTAAATTTTTAGAATGGAACATGAATAAATTTATGAGAAATAAAAGATATGTTTCTTAGTTTTATGAACGTAGTGTGTATTTCTATTGTATTCTTTCTCCTTATAATAAAAAAGTATATTCTCCATTACTAAAAAATATATATTTATGCTTTTTGAAATAGTATATTTAATGTTTTATAGTCATTATAGTAACCTTAGTTATTGATTTTGATGGAATTTTAGTGCATAAAATCAACTTTTCGATAGGCACAAATAAAAAAAATTATCTTGTTTTCTTTATAGTATCTAATAATTTATAATTCTTAATTTTTGGATTGAAAATATTTCTTTGATTTCTTTTTTTTTTAACCAAATAATTCTTACAACACATTTGATACACGTAAAATGTATATTGCTAAAAGGGGCGAGCCTGGGAGGATCGGACTTCCGCATCTCGGACGGTAAACCCTAACCCTCCTCCCTCTCTGATTTGCCCAGTTAGGGGCAATCGAAAGAGGAAGGCCTCTGTTTCTCTCTGTGGCTCGGAGAAGGAGGGGCCTGCTCCCTCTGCCTCCTCCCGGAGCAGAACCCTTACCGGCACCTCCAGTTCCTATAGATCTGGATTCTCGGTCCTTTTCTGTGGTTTTGCCCCTGATCTGAGTCTCGC
>JAMKQA010009415.1:0-11835 GCA_024699735.1 Posidonia australis | reverse complement strand
AAGATGGAAATGGGGTCCTTGAATCCGCCGATCAGGGTCGAAATTCAATGGCAAAGGGTGGCACCGAGATTCGTTCGTCCGGATTGAATCTGGGATGGGACAATCAAGACTCCATCCGGTTATCTAGAAGAAGATGGAAATGGGGGCGTTGAATCCGCCGATCAGGGTCGGAATTCAAAGGCAAAGGGTGGCATCGAGATTCGTCCGTCCTGATAGAAACTTGGATGGGACAATCTAGACTCGTCCGGTAGTCCAGAAGAAAATGGAAAAAGGGGCCTTGAATCCACCGGTCAGGGTCGGAATTCAAAGGCAATGGGTGGCACCGACTTTCGTCTGTCCAGATAGAATCAGGGATGGGATAATCTAGACTCCGTTCGGTAGTCCAGAAGAAGATGGAAAAGTGACGCCTTGAATCCATTGGTCAGGGTCGGAATTCAAAGGCAAGGGGTGGCACTGAGATTCGTCCGTCCGGATAGAATCTCGGATGGGACAATTTAGACTCCGTCTGGTAGTCTAAACGAAGATGGAAAAGGGGGGCTCTAAATCCGTCGGTCAAAAGTTGGCACGGAGATTCGTCCGTCCGGATAGAATCTGGGATGGGTCAATCTAGACTTCGTCTGGTAGTCTAGAAGAAGATGGAAAAGGGGGGCTCTGAATCCATAGGTTAGGGTCGGAATTCATTGGCATAGGGTGATACCAAGATTCGTCCGTCCGGATAGAATCTGGGATGGGACAATCTAGACTCCGTCCGATAGTCTAGAAGAAGATTGGAAAGTGGCCTTTATTCCGCCTGTCAGAGTCAGAATTCCAAGGCATAGAGGTGGCACCGAGATTCGTCCGTCCGGATCGAACCAGGGGTGGGACAATCTAGACTCCGTTCGATAGTCCAGAAGAAGTTGGAAATGGGAGCCTTGAGTCCGCTGGTCAGGGACGGAATACAAAGGCAAAGGGTGGCACCGAGATTCGTTTGTCCGGATAGAATCTAGGATGAGAAAATTTAGACTTCGTTCGGTAGTCGAGAAGAAGACGGAAATGGGTGCCTTGAATCCGCCAGTCAGGGTCGAAATTCAAAAGGCGTAGGGTGGCACCGAGATTCGTCCGTCTGGATAGAATCTCGGATTGGACAATCTAGACTCCGTCCGGTAGTCTAGAAGAAGATGGAAATGGGGGCCATGAATCCGCCGGTCAGGGTCGGAATTCAAAGGCAAATGAGTGGCACCGCGATTCGTCCGTCCGGAGAGAATCAGGGATGGGACTATTTAGACTCCGTCTGGTAGTCTAGAAGAAGATGGAAAAGGGGGCCTTGAATTCGCCGATCAGGGTCAAAATTCAAAGGCAAAGGGTGGCACCGAGATTCGTCCTTTCAGATAGAATCTGGGATGGGACAATCTAGACTCTGTCCTGTAGTCCAAAGGAAGATGGAAATGTGACGCCTTGAATCAGCTGGTCAGGGTCGGAATTCAAAGGCAAAGGCTGGCACCGAGATTCGTCCGTCCGAATAGAATCAGGGATGAGACAATCTTGACTCCATCCGGTAGTCTAGATGAAGATGGAAATGGGGGCCTTGAATCCGCCGATAAGGGTCGGAATTCTAAGGCAAAGGGTGGCACTAAAGATTTGCCCGTTCGGATAGAATCATGGATGGGACAATCTAGACTCCTTCTGGTAGTCTAGAAGAAGATGGAAAAGGGTGCCTTGAATCCGCTTTTCAAGGTCGGAATTCAAAGGCAATGGGTGACATCGAGACTCGTCTGTTCGAATAGAATCTGGGAGGGGACAATCTAGACTCCGTCCGGTAGTCTAGAAGAAGATGGAAAAGGGGGCCTTTATTCCGCCTGTCAGAGACAAAATTCCAAGGCAAAGGGGTGGCACCGAGATTCGTCTGACCAGATCGAACCTGGGGAGGGACAATCTAGACTCCGTCCGATAGTCCAAAAGAAGATGGAAAAGTGAGGCCTTGAATCCATCGGTCAGGGTCGGAATTCAAAGGTAAAGGGTGGCACCGAGATTCGTCCATCCGGATAGAATCTGGGATGGGACAATCTAGTCTCCGTCCGGTAGTCTAGAAGAAGATGGAAAAATGGGCCATGAATTCGCCTGTCAGAGTCGGAATTCAAAGGCAAAGTGTGGCTCCGAGATTCGTCCATCCGGATTGAATCTAGGATGGGACAATCTAGACTCCGTCTGGTAGACTAGAAGAAGATGGAAAAGGGCGCCTCGAATCCACCGGTCAGGGTCTGAATTCAAAGGCAAAGAGTGGCACCAAGATTCGTCCGTCCAGATAGAATCTAGGATGGGACAATCTAGAATCCGTCCGGTAGTCTAGAAGAAGATGGAAAAGGGCGCCTTGAATCTGCCGAGCTGGATCGGAATTCAAAGGCAAAGGGTGGCACCGAGATTCGTCTGTTTGGATAGAATCTGGGATTGGACAATCTAGACTCCGTCCGGTAGTCTAGAAGAAGATGGAAACGGGGGCCATGAAACCACCGGTCAGGGTCAGAATTCAAAAGCAAATGGGTGGCACCGCGATACATCCGTCCGGATAGAATCCGAGATGGGACAATCTTGACTCCGTCCGGTTGTCTTGAAGAAGATGGAAACGGGGGCCTTGAATCTACCGGTCAGGGTCGGAATTCAAAGGCAAGGGGTGGCACCGAGATTCGTCCATCCGGATAGAATCAGGGATGGGACAATCTAGACTCCGTTCGGTAGTCTAGAAGAAGATGGAAAAGTGGCCTTGAATTTGCCTGTCCGGGTCAGAATTCCAAGGCAATGGGGTGGCACTGAGATTCGTCCGTTCGGATCGAAACAAGGATGGGACAGTCTAGACTCCGTCCGATAGTCCAGAAAAAGATAGAAAAGTGAGGCCATGAATCCGTCGGTTAGGATCAGAATTCAAAGGCAAGGGGTGGCACCGAGATTCATCCGTCCAGATAGAATCTCTGATGGGACAATCTAGACTCCGTCCGGTTGTTTAGACGAAGATGGAAAAAGGGGCCTTGAATCCGCCGATCAGGGTCGGAATTCAAAGGTAATGGGTGGCACCGAGATTCGTCTGTCCGAATAGAATCTGGGATGGGACAATCTAGACTCCGTACGGTGGCCTAGAAGAAGATGGAAAAGGGGGCCTTGAATCCGCTGGTAAGTGTCGGAATTCAAAGGCAAAGGGTGACACTGAGACTCGTCCGTCCGAATAGAATCTGGGATGGGACAATCTAGACTCCGTCCGGTAGTCTAGAAGAAGATGGAAAAGGGGGCCTTAAATCTGCCGGTCAGGGTCGGAATTCAAAGGCAAAGGGTGGCATCAAGATTCATCCGTCCGGATAGAATCTGGGATGAGACATTCTTGACTCCGTCCGGTAGTCTAGAAGAAGATGGAAAAGAAGCCTTGAATCCACCGATCTGGGTCGAAATTCAATGGCTAAGTGTAACCATGCCGGCGAGAATGGCAAAAATATGCCAAAGTCGGCAAAGTCACGGCAAAAATAAAATATGCAAGTGTAGGAGTCGCCACATAGTCTATTCAAATGGAAGACGAGGAAAACCATATAAAACATGAAAATCATGCAAAAACAATGGAAAAGGTCTTCGTAAACTAGAAATGTGGGTAAGGATCCTTGTTACGTACGAGGAAGGTGTTAGGCACCCTCGTACGCCTGAGGCACCAAGATTCATCCGTCCAGATAGAATCTCCGATGGGACAATCTAGACTCCGTCCGGTTGTCTAGACGAAGATGGAAAAGGGGGCCTTGAATCTGCCGATCAGGGTCAGAATTCAAAGGCAATGGGTGGCACCGAGATTCGTCCGTCTGGATAGAATCTGGGATGGGACAATCTAGACTCCGTCCGGTAGCCTAGAAGAAGATGGAAAAGGGGGCCTCAAATCTGCTGATAAGGGTTCGAATTCAAAGGCAAAGGGTGACACTGAGACTCGTCCGTCCGAATAGAATCTGGGATGGGACAATCTAGACACTGTTCGGTAGTCTAGAAGAAGATGGAAAAGGGGGCCTTGAATCTGTCGGTCAGGGTCGGAATTCAAAGGCAATGGGTGGCATCGAGAATCGTCCGTCCGGATAGAATCTGGGATGGGACAATTTAGACTCCGTTCGGTAGTCTAGAAGAAGATGGAAAATGGCCTTGAATCCGCCTGTCGGGGTCAGAATTCCAAGGCAAGGGGGTAGCACCGAGATTCGTCCGTCCGGATCGAACCTGGGATGGGACAATCTAGACTCCGTCTGGTAGTCCAGAAGAAATTGGAAAAGTGAGGCCTTGAATCCGCCGGTCAGGGTCGAAATTCAAAGGCAAGGGGTGGCATTGAGATTCGTCCATCAGGATAGAATCTCGGATGGGACAATCTAGACTCCATCCGGTAGTCTAGACGAAGATGGAAAAGTGGGTCTCTGAATACACCGGTTAGGGTCAAAATTCATAGGCAAAAGGTGGCACCGAGATTCGTCCGTCTGGATGGAATCTGGGATGGGACAATCTAGTCTCCGTCTGGTAGTCTAGAAGTAGATGGAAAAGGTGGCCTTGAATCCGCAGGTCAGGGTCGAAATTCAAAGGCAAAGGGTGGCACCGAGATTCGTCCATCTAGATAGAATCTGGGATGGGACAATCTAGACTCTGTCCAGTAGTCTAGAAGAATATGGAAAAATGAGGCCTTGAATCATCAGTCAGGGTCAGAATTGAAAGGCAAACGGTGGCACCGAGATTCGTCTGTCCGAATAGAATCTGGGATGGGACAATCTAGACTCCGTCCGATAGTCTAGAAGAAGACGGAAATGGGGGTCTTGAATCCGCCAGTCAGGGTCGCAATTCAAAGGCAATGGGTGGCACCGAGATTCGTCCGTCGGGATAGAATCAGGGATGAGACAATCTAGACTCCGTTCGATAGTCTAGAAGAAGATGGAAAGGGGGCCTTGAATCCGTCGGTCAGGGTTAGAATTCAAAGGCAATGGGTGGCTCTGAGATTCGTCCGTCTGGATAGAATCTGAGATGGGACAATCTAGACTCCGTCCGGTAGTCAAGAAGAAGATTGAAAAGGGGGCCTTGAATCTGCCGGTTAGGGTTGGAATTCAAAGGCAAAGGGTGGCACCAAGATTCGTCCGTCCGGATAGAATCTCGGAAGGGACAATCTAGACTTCGTCTGGTAGTCTAGAAGAAGATGGAAAAGTGGCCTTGAATCCACCTGTTAGGGTTAGAATTCAAAGGCAAGGGGGAGGCACCGAGATTCGTCCGTACGGATCGAACCAGGAATGAGACAATCTAGACTCCGTCCAGTAGTCCAGAAGAAGATGGAAAAGTGAGGCCTTGAATCCGACGGTCAGGGTCAGAATTCGAAGGCAAGGGGTGGCACTGAGATTCGTGCGTCCGAATAGAATCTCGGATGGGACAATCTAGATTCCGTCCGGTAGTCTAGAAGAAGATGGAAAAGGGGGGCTTTGAATCCATCGATCAGGGTCGAAATTCAAAGGCAAAAGGTGGCACCGAGATTCGTCCGTCCGGATAGAATCTAGGATGTGTCAATTGAGACTCCATCTAGTAGTCTAGAAGAAGAGGGAAACGGTGGCCATGAATCCGCAGGTCAGGGTTGGAATTCAAAGGCAAAGGGTGGCACTGCGATTCGTCAATCCAGATAGAATCTAGGATTGGACAATCTAGATTCCGTCCGGTAGTCCTGAAGAACATGGAAAAGTGAGGCCTTGAATCCGCCGGTCTGGATCAGAATTCAACGGCAAAGGGTGGCACCGAGATTCATCCGTCCGAATTGAATCTAGGATGGGACAATCTAGACTCCGTCCGGTAGTCTAGAAAAAGATGGAAAAGGGGGCAATGAATCCTCTAGTCTAGGTCGGAATTCTAAGGCAAAGAGTGGCACCAAGATTTGTCCGTCCTGATAGAATCTGCGATGAGACAATCTAGACTCCGTCCGGTAGTCTAGAAGAAGATGGAAAAGGGTGCCTTGAATCCGCCGATCAGGGTCGGAATTCGAAGGCAAAGGGTGGCACTGAGATTCGTCCATCTGGATAGAATCTGGGATGGGACAATCTAGACTCCGTCCGGTAGTCTAGAGGAAAGATGGATAGGGGGCCTTGAATCCGCTGGTCAGGGTCGGAATTCAAAGGCAAAGGGTGGCACCGAGATTCGTCCGTCCGGATAGAATCTGGGATGGGACAATCTAGACTCCGTCCGATAGTCTAGAAGATGATGGAAAAGTGGCCTTGAATCTGCCTGTCAAGGTCAGAATTCCAAGGCAAGGGGGTGTCACTGAGATTCGTTCGTCCGGATCAAACCTAGGATGGGACAATCTAGACTCCGTCCGGTAGTCTCGAAGAAGATGGAAAAGTGAGGCCTTGATTCCACTGGTCAGGGTCGGAATTCAAAGGCAAAGGATGGCACCGAGACTCGTCCGTGCGGATAGAATCTGGGATGGGACAATCTAGACTCCGTCAAGTTGTCTAGAAGAAGATGGAGAAGGGGGTCTTGAATCCGCCGGTCAGGGTCGGAATTCAAAGGCAACGGGTGGCACCAAGATTCGTCCGTCTGGATAGAATCTAAGATGGGACAATCTAGACTTTGTCCGAATGTCTTGAAGAAGATGGAAAAGGGCGCCTTGATTCTGCCTATCAGGGTCAGAATTCAAAGGCAATGGGTGGCACTGTGATTCGTCCGTCTAGATAGAATCTGGGATTGGGCAATCTCGACTCTGTCCGGTAGTTTAGAAGAAGATGGAAAAGGGGGCCATGAATCCGCTGTCCAGGGTCTGAATTCAAAGGCAAAGGGTGGCACCGAGATTCATCCGTCCAGATAGAATCTGGGATGGGACAATCTAGACTCCGTCCGGTAGGCGGTAATCTAGAAGAAGATGGAAAATGGGGCCTTGAATCTGCCAATCAAGGTCGAAATTCGAAGGCAGAGGGTGGCACCAAAATTCGTCCTGTCGTATAGAATCAGGGATGGGACAATCTAGACTCCATCCGGTAGTCTAGAAAAAGATGGGAAAGGGGGCTTTGAATCCGCCGGTCAGGGTCGGAATTCAAAGGCAACGGGTGGCACCGAGATTTGTCATTCCGGATAGAATCTAGGATGGGACAACCTTGACTCCGTCTGGTAGTCTAGAACAAGAGGGAAAAGTGTCCTTGAATCTGCCTATCAGGGTCAAAATTCCAAGGCAAGGGGGTGGCACCGAGATTCGTCCGTCCGGATCGAACCTGGGATGGGACAATCTAGACTCCATCTAGTAGTCTAGAAGAAGATGGAAAAGTGAGCCCTTGAATCCGCCGGTTAGGGTCGAAATTCAAAAGCAAAGGGTGGCACCGACTTTCGTCCGTCCGAATTGAATCTGGGATGGGACAATCTAGATTCTGTCCGATAGTCTAGAAGAAGATGGAAAAGGGGGGCTCTAATTCCGCTGGTCAGGGTTGGAATTCAAAGGCAAAGGGTGGCACCAAGATTCGTCCGTCCGGATAGAATCTGGGATGGGACAATCTTGACACCGTCCGGTAGTCTAGAAGAAGATGGAAAAGGGGGCCTTGAATCCACCGGTCTGGGTCAGAATTCAATGGCAATGGGTGGCACTGAGATTCGTCCGTCCAGATATAATTTAGGATGGGACAATCTAGACTCCGTCTGGTATTCTAGAAGAAGATGGAAAATGGTGCCTTGAATCCGCCGGTCAGGGTCGGAATTCAAAGGCAAAGGGTGGCACCGAGTTTCGTCCATCTAGATAGATCTTGGGATTGGACAATATAGACTCCATCCAGTAGCCTAGAAGAAGATGGAAAAGGGGGCCATGAATCTGCCTGGGAGGGTCAGAATTCAATGGCAATGGGTGGCATCGAGATTCGTCTCCTTCCGAATAGAATCTAGGATGGGACAATGTAGACTCCGTCCGGTAGTCTAGAAGAAGATGGAAAAGGGGGCCTTGAATCCACCGATCAGGGTTGGAATTTAAAGGCAAAAGGGGGCACCGAGATTCGTCCGTCCGGATAGAATCAAGGATGGGACAATCTAGACTCCGTCCAGTAGTATAGAAGAAGATGGAAAAGGGGGCCTTGAATCCGCCGGTCAGGGTCAGAATTCAAAGGCAAAGGGTGGCACCGAGATTCGTCCGTCCGGTTAAAATCTGGGATGGGACAATCTAGATTCCGTCCGGTAGTCTAGAAGAAGATGGAGAAGTGGCCTTAAATCCGCTTGTCAGGGTCGGAATTCCAAGGCAAAGGTGTGGCATTGAGATTTGTCCGTCCGGATCGACCCTGGGATGGGACAATCTAGACTCCATCTGGTAGTCTAGAAGAAGATAGAAAAGTGTGGCCTTGAATCCGCCGGTCAGGGTCGGAATTCAAAGGCAAAGGGTGGCACCGAGATTCGTCTGTCTGGATAGAATCTGGGATGAGACAATCTAGACTCCGTCCGGTAGTCTATTAGAAGATGGAAATGGGGGGCTCTGAATTTACCGGTCAGGGTCGGAATTCAAAGGCAAAGGGTGGCACATAGATTCGTCCGTCTGGATAGAATCTGGGATGGGACAATCTAGACTGCATCTGGTAGTCTAGAAGATGACGGAAAAGGGGACCATGAATCTACTGATTAGGGTCGGAGTTTAATGGCAAAGGGTGGCACCGAGTTTCGTCTGTCTGGATAGAATCTGGGATGGGACAATCTAGACTCCGTCCGGTAGTCTAGAAGAAGATGGAAAAGGGGGCCTTGAATCCGTCGATCAGGGTCGGAATTCAAAGGCAAAGGGTGGCACCGAGATTCGTCCATCCGGATAGAATCAGGGATGGGACAATCTAGACTCCGTCCGGTAGTCTAGAAGAAGATGGAAAAAGGGGCCTTGAATCCGCCGGTTAGGGTCAGAATTCAAAGGCAAAGGGTGGCACCGAGATTCGTCCGTTCGGAAAAGGGAGCCTTGAGTCCGCCGATCATTGCTACTTTGCCTTTCCGATGCCTCACTTCCTCTATGGTATCTTCTGCCAAAACAGCGAGCTGCTCTTGAAATAAAACCTCCATGCTTTAAAGCACCTCGTCCATCTATGCCTTCACAACTGCTCCCTCATCCTCATCAGATGCAAGATCCACATAATATGCATCCTCTGGACCATCACTAGTGGATGTCAATGGTACTGCACATGGATCGGCGCTCCACGCCAACAATTGGATCTGGGCGGGCATTACTTGCGTCGAAGTGTGCTGGGAAAGAAAATCTGTCACATGATGTCCAACAGAGGCTTCACGACTTGCCTTTAGGATCATTGTTGTGACTGAGGTCATGATGGGAACTAATGTTGAAGCTGGATCTACTACTGTTGATACAGTGACTGGAGCTGTAGTTATGGTTGAAACTAGAACTGTCACATTTGGCTTCATGACTGTCGTAGGAATTGATACAGCTGAAACTGATACTGCGGTGATTGGAGTTGAAACTGTGGTTGGAACTGGAGTTGCAGTGGGAACTGAAACTGTTGTGGGAACAGAAACCATGGTGGGAACTGAAACCACGGTGGCTGGAACTGTGACTACGGCTGGAACTGTGACTGCGGTGGTAGTTGTGACTGTCGTAGTTTGAACTGATACTGCGATGTCTGGGTCTTCTTCGGAGCAGTAGTCCTTGATACTTACGCATTCAACTACGCTTGACGAGATGTCTCGCTTTAGCTCCGTTGAGTTTGAACTTTGCCCAGGACTGAGAATGCCTGCACTAACAAAGTTAGTGCAAGCGGGAGAGTGGTTCGGCTTCGATTTTTGCAAGTTTCATGAACTTTCTTCTTGACACAGCTGTTCATAACCAAGCCCTACTCGATCTCTTCGCTCCTCAACGGCAATAGGCTCCGCGATCCCCTGACCGTACTTCCCAAGAGGTGTCCCCTTCTCATATCCCCAATGACGACATAAATTCTCAACCATCTTGGAGAGGTTACTATGGACAAGTGGGTAGCTGCCATGTTCAAATTTGGGAATGAAATTAGCTGGCTCAAACCGATTAACCCGGAATAGAAGATCTGAGGGCTTGGAGTCAAAGGAGACAATCAGCTGGGACAAGGTTAACAATGCATCGATCTTCTCCTTCTCAAAGTTTTTAGCCATGACGATAACGATATTATCGCCCCCGCTGAACTTTATCATTCGATGAAGAGTCGACGGGATGATCTGATGCTTGTGGAGCCAAGGGCGCCCAAGGAGAAGATTAAACGAAGGTTCAATATCCACGATGTAGAATTCCACATCAAACTCAGCCGAACCGATGACAATAGGGATTACCAACAGGCCTAACGCATCGTGGTGCGTGTTGTCGAACGACGTCATCCCTTTTACTACTAGCACAATATCCTGAGCTTTAAATCCGAGCTTATTTGTTGTACGCAAGGGGCAGACGTTTACACCTACGCCATTATCGACCAGAGTAAGGGGAATACGGAAGTTCTTAAACTGAACGGTTATGAATAATGGTTGGTTGTGATTGATCCCCGTTGGAGGTAATTCTTGGGACGTGAAGGAGATAACCTGGGGTGTGGCAATTATACCTACCATCGTCTCGAGGGCTGCAGGTTCTATAGTGGGGGCTACATGGGCGGCCTGGAAAACCCGAAGGAAGGCCTCTCGGTGCTCGATCGAAATGTGAATCAAGTCCCAAATGGAAATATCAGCCTTTACCTTTTTAAGTTGAGTAGTGATGTCGGCTACAAGCTTAGCTGTGGTGGAAGAGGACTTTGTCAAGGCTTCCTCAGTGGTGGGCTTCACTGGATGGCTTTCTAGCTGTGGTGGATCTACAGTGGGTCGGGTTTGCTTAGGCTCAGGAGGTGAGACCCTGTATACCCGCCCCGAACGCGTGATCTCGCCACAGATCTCTGTGGCATAGTTATAGGGCATGTGATGGGTATTCTGAGTCAAAGTAACGACCATGGGTGCCCTAGTGACTTGCTCTGGCCGAATAAAGGATAGGCCTGCATCCGATAAAACTGGTAAGGATATAGGTTGGGGAGACTGTATGGTGGGATGAACTAGCAGGGTGACTGGTGCCATAGATGGAGGGGGTTGTGCTAGTAGGGTCACTGATGTGGTTGGTAGGGGTGAGTGTGCTAGCAAGATTGCTGGAGCACTAGGTGATGGTGGGTGTGCTATCGAGGTTGCTGGATATTCTGGTCTAGCAGTGAGTTGGATCATATTCACTGCAGAGCTTGAACCTTCAAGAAAAGAGTGATACAAAGATTGTGGAAACGGGGTGGACAAATCATGAATCAAATCCGATGGGTCCAATGTGGGAACATTGGACGGGGTGAGAAAGAGAGCATGGATCCTAGAGGTCCCTGGAGCATTTGAATGGTCATGCTCGGGGAGAGGCTGTCTGACAATGCTAGGGGGATCAGGGACAGATGTAGATGCTTGTGTTCGTGCTGGTGTTGGTGCCATCTGCTAAGTGTGAATGACAATGACCTTATTGTCAATCAGGTCTTGAATAGCATGCCAGAGTGCGAAGCAACTATTCGTCGCGTGCCCCGTGGAGTGATGGTAGTTGCAGAATAAGTCTGCCTTGTACCACCCCGACAATGGATGCGGCGGTGGGCGGACTTCTGGGAACTTCAAGAGTGATTGTACCTTTGGGAGGACGACGCTCAAGGGTTCGACCAGAGGTGTGAAGCGGCACAGTCGTGCCTAACCTTGGTACGGTCCTTGCCTTGCCGGTTCGACGGGATACACTGGCTCAACGACCATGGTAATGTGAGAGGTGTGTGGTGCTCTGTGTGTGGGTGCATAAACGAAGTGCTGCTGAGATGGGCATTTCGCATCAATAGGCGCTACAAGAGGTCCAACGTATGCAATGACGTTCCAGGGGGG
>JAMKQA010009413.1:0-10918 GCA_024699735.1 Posidonia australis | reverse complement strand
AAGGCGTTCTCCATCCTCGCCTTTGTGTTCCTATCCGGTCGGACGGACACAAGGCATTCTCCCTCTCGCCTTTGAGTTCCTATCCGGTCGAACGGACATAAGGCGTTCTCCCTCTCGCCATTGTGTTCCTATCCGGTCGGACGGACAGAAGGCGATCTCCCTCTCGCCTTTGTGTTCCTTTCCGGTCGGACGGACACAAGGCGTTCACCCTCTTGCCTTTGTGTTCGTTTCCGGTCGGACGGACACAAGGCATTCTCCCTCTCGCCTTTGTGTTCCTATCCGGTCGGACGAACTCATGGTGTTCTCCCTCTCGCTTTTGTGTTCCAATCCGGTCCAATGGACACAAGGCGTTCTCCACCTCGCCATTGTGTTCCTATCCAGTCGGACGGACACAAGGTGTTCTCCCTCACGCCTTTGTGTTCCTATCCGGTCGGACGGCCACATGGTGTTCTCCCTCATGCCTTTGTGTTCCTATCCGGTCGGACGGAAACAAGGCGTTCTCCCTCTCGCCTTTGTGTTTCTATCGGTTGGACGGACACATGGCGTTCTCCTTCCCGCCTTTGTGTTCCTATCCGGTCGGACGGACACAAGGCGTTCTCCCTCTTCGCCGTTGTGTTCCTATCTGGTCGGACGGTCACCAGGCATTCTCCCTCCTCGCCGTTGTGTTCCTATCCAGTCGGACGGAAACATGGTGTACTCCCTCACGCCTTTGTGTCCCTATACGGTCAAACGGACACAAGGCGTTCTCCCTCCTCGCCTGTGCGTTCCTACCCAGTCGGACAGACACAAGGCGTTCTCCCTCTCGCATTTGTGTTCCTATCCGGTCGGACAGACACAAGGCGTTCTCCCTCTCACCTTTGTGTTCCAATCGGTCGGACGGACACAAGGCGTTCTCCCACTCGCCTTTGTCTTCCTATCCGGTCGGACGGACACAAGGCGTTCTCCCTCTCGCCTTTGTGTTCCAATCCAGTCGGACGGACATAAGCCGTTCTCCCTCTCACCTTTGGGTTCCTATCCAGTCGGATGGACACGAGGCGATCTCCCTCTCGCCTTTGTGTTCCTATCCGGTCAGACAGACACAAGGCGTTCTCCCTCCTCGCCTTTGTGTTACTATCCGATCGAACAGACAGAAGCCGTTCTCCCTCTCAACATTGTGTTCCTATCCGGTCGGACCCAAGGCGTTCTCCCTCCTCGCCTTTTTGTTCCATTCTGTCAGACGGACACATGGTGTTCTCCCTCTCGCCTCTGTGTTGCTATACGGTCGGTCGGACACAAGGCGTTCTCCCTCCTTGCCGTTGTTTTCCTACACAGTCGGACGGACACAAGACGTTCTCCCTCTCGCCTTTGTTTTCCTATCCGGTTTGACGGACACATGGCGTTCTCCTTCTTGCCTTTGTGTTCCTATCCGGTCGGACGAACACAATGCGTTCTCCCTCTCGCCTTTGCGTTCCTATCCGATCAGACGGACACAAGGCGATCTTCCTCTCACCTTTGTGTTCCTATCCTGTTGGACGGACACACGGCGTTCTTCCTCTCGCCTTTGTGTTACAATCCGATCGGACAGACACAAGGCGTACTCCCACTCGCCTTTGTGTTCCTATCCAGTGGGACAGACACATGGCGTTCTCCCACTCGCTTTTGTGTACCTATTCGGTCGGACGGACACAAGGCGTTCTCCCTCCTCGCCTCTGCGTACCTATCTGGTCGGACGGACACAAGGCGTTCTCCCTCCTCGCCTTCGTGTTCCTATCCTGTCGGACGGACACAAGGCGTTCTCCCTCTCGCCTTTGTATTCCTATCCATTCGGACGGACACAAGGCGTTCTCCCCCCTCGCCTATGTGTTCCTATCCGGTCGGACGGACACAAGACGTTCTCCCTCTCGTCTTTGTGTTCCTTTCCGGTCTGACGGACACAACGCGTTCTCCCTCTCGCCTTTGTGTTCCTATCCGGTCAGACGGACACAAGGCGTTCACCCTCGTTGCCTTTGTGCTCATATCCGGTCGGACGGACAGAAGACATTCTCCCTCCTTGCCTACGTGTTCCAATCCAGTCGGACGGACAAAAAGCGTTCTCCCTCTCGCGTTTGTGTTCCTATCCGATCAGATGGGCACAAGGCGTTCTCCCTCTCGCCTTTGTGTTCCTATCCGGTCGGACGGACACAACGCGTTCTCCCCCTCGCCTTTGTGTTCCTATCCGGTCGGACGGACACAAGGTGTTCTCCCTCTCACCTTTGTGTTCCTATCCGGTCGAACGGACTCAAGGCGTTCTCCCTCTCGCCATTGTGTCCCTATCCGGTCGGACGGACACAAGGCGATCTCCCACATGCCAGTGTGTTCCTATCCGGTTCGACGGACACTTGGCGTTCTCCCACCACGCCTTTGTGTTCCTATCCAGTCGGACGGACACAAGGCGTTCTCCCTCGTCGCCTTTGTGTTCCTATCCTGTCGGATGGACACAAGGCGTTCTCCCTCTTGCCTTTGTGTTCCTATCCGATCAGACGGAAACAAGGCGTTCTCTCTCCACGCCTTTGTGTTCCTTTCCGATCGAATGGACAAAAGGCGTTCACCCTCTCACCTTTGTGTTCCTATCCGGTCGGACAGACAAAAGGCATTCTCCCTCCTCGCCTTTGTGTTCCTATGCAGTCGGACGGACACAAGGCGTTCTCCCTCTCGCCTTGGAGTTCCTATCCGGTCGGACGAACACAAGGCGTTCTCCCTCTCGCCATTGTGTTCCTATATGGTTGGACGGACACATGGCGTTCTCCCTCCTCCCTTTGTGTTCCTATCCGGTCGAACGGACACTAGGCGTTCTCCCTCGTCGCCATTGTGTTCCTATCCTGTCGGATGGACACAAGGCATTCTCCCTCTTGCCTTTGTGTTCCTATCCGATCGGACGGACACAAGGCGTTCTCCCTCCTCGCCTTTGTGTTCCTATCCGGTCGAACGGACACAAGGCGTTCTCCCTCTCACCTTTGTGTTCCTATCCGGTCGGATGGACAAAAGGCATTCTCCCTCCTCGCCTTTCTGTTCATATCCAGTCAGACAGATACAAGGCGTTCTCCCCGTCGCCATAGTGTTCCAATCCTGTCGGATGGACACAAGGCGTTCTCCCTCTTGCCTTTGTGTTCCTATCCGATCGGACTGACACAGGGCGTTCTCCCTCTTCACCTTTGTGTTCCTATCCGGTCGAACGGACACAAGGCGTTCTCCCGCACACCTTTGTGTTCCTATCTGGTCGGACGGACAAAAGGCATTCTCCCTCCTCGCCTTTGTGTTGCTATCCCGTCGGACGGACACAAGGCGTTCTCCCTCTCGCCTTGGAGATCCTATCTGGTCGGACGAACACAAGGTGTTCTCCCTCTCGCCTTTGTGTTCCTATCCTGTTGGACAGACACAAGGCGTTCTCCCTCCTCGCCATTGTGTTCCTATCCGGTCAAACAGAGACAAGGCGTTCTCCCTCTCGCCTTTGTGTTCCTATCTGGTCGGATGGACACTTGGCGATCTCCCTCTCGCCTTTGTTTTACTATCCGGTCGGACGGACACAAGGCGTTCTCCCTCTCGCCTTTGTTTTCCAATCGGTCGGACGGACAGAAGACGTTCTCCCTCTCACCTTCGTGTTCCTATCCTGTCAGACAGACACACGGCATTCTCCCTCTTGCCATTGTGTTCCAATCCGGTTGGACGGACACATGGCGTTCTCCCTCTCACCTTTGTGTTCCTATCCGGTCAGACGGACAAAAGGAATTCTCCCTCCTTGCCTTTCTGTTCCTATCTAGTCGGACGGACACAAGGCGTTCCCCCTCTCGCCTTGGAGTTCCTATCCGGTCGGATGAACGCAAGGCATTCTCCCTCTCGCCTATGTGTTCCTATCCTGTCGGACGGACACAAGGTGTTCTCCCTCTAGCCTTTGTATTCCTATCCGGTCGGACAGACACAAGGCGTTCTCCCACTCGTCTTTGTGTTCCTATCTGGTCGGACGGACTTTTGGCTATCTCCCTCTCGCCTTTGTTTTACAATCCGGTCGGACATACACAAGGCGTTCTCCCACTCGCCTTTGTGTTCCTATCCGGTCGGACGGACCCAAGACATTCTCCCTCTCGCCTTTGTGTTCCTTTCCGGTCAGATGGACACAACGCGTTCTCCCTCTCGCCTTTGTGTTCCTATCCGGTCAGACGGCCACAAGGCGTTCACCCTCGTTGCCTTTGTGCTCCTATCCGGTCGGACGAACACAAGCCATTCTCCCTCCTCGCCTACGTGTTCCAATCTAGTCGGACGGACAAAAGGCGTTCTCCCTCTCGCGTTTGTGTTCCTATCCGATCGGACGGGCACAAGGCGTTCTCCCTCTCGCCTTTGTGTTCCAATCCGGTCGGACGGACACAAGGCGTTCTCCCCCTCGCCTTTGTGTTCCTATCCGGTCGGACGGAAACAAGGCGTTCTCCCTCTCACCTTTGTGTTCCTATCCGGTCGGATGGACACAAGGCGTTCTCCCTCTCGCCTTTGTGTTCCTATCCGGTCTGACGAACACAAGGCGTTCTCCCACATGCCTGTGTGTTCCTATCCGGTCAGACAGACATAAGGCGTTCTCCCTCCTCGCCTTTGTGTTCCTATCCGGTCGGACGGACACTTGGCGTTCACCCTCCTCGCTACTGTGTTCCGATCCAGTCGGACGGACAGAAGGCGTTCTCCCTCTCACCTTTGTATTCCGTTCCAGTCGGACGGACACAACGCATTCTCCCCCCTCGCCTTTGTGTTCCTATCTGATCGGAAGGACACATGGCTTTCTCCACCTCACCATAGTGTTCCTATCTAGTCGGACGGACACAAGGTGTTCTCCCTCACGAGTTTGTGTTCCTATCCGGTCAGATGGACGCATGGCGTTATCCCACACGCCTTTGTGTTCCTACCCGGTCTGACAAACACAAGCCATTCTCCCTCTCGCCTTTGTGTTCCTATCCGGTCGGACGGTCACAAGGAGTTCTCCTTCCCGCCTTTGTGTTCCAATCCGGTCGGACGGACCCAAGGAGTTCTCCCTCCTCGCCTTTGTGTACCTATCCGGTCGGACGGTCACAAGGCGTTCTCCCTCCTCGCATTTGTGTTCCATCCAGTTGGACGGACACATGGTGTTCTCCCTCTCACCATTGTGTTCCTATACGGTCGGACGGACACCCGGCGTTCTTCCTCCTCGCCGTTGTGTTCCTACCCAGTCGGACGGACACAAGGCATTCTCCCTCTCGCCTTTGTGTTCCTATCCGGTCGGACGGACACAAGGCGTTCTCCCTCTCGCCTTTGTATTCCTATCCAGTCGGACGGACACAAGGCGTTCTCCCCCATCGCCGTTGTGTTCCTATCCGGTCGAAAGGACCCATGGCGTTCTCCACCTCACCATTGTGTTCCTATCCAGTCGGACAGACACAAGGTGTTCTCCCTCACGCCTTTGTGTTCCTATCCGGTCGGACGGACACAAGGCGTTCTCCCTCTCGCCTTTGTGTTCCTATCCGGTCGGACGGACACAAGGCGTTGTCCTTCTCGCCTTTGTCTTCCTATCTGGTCAGACGGACCAAAGGCATTCTCCCTCCTCGCCTTTGTGTACCTATCCGGTCGGACGGTCACAAGGCGTTCTCCCTCCTCGCCATTGTGTTCCGACCCAGTCGGACGGACACAAGGCATTCTCTCTCTTGCCTTTGTGTTCCTATCCGGACGGATGGACACACGGCGTTCTCCTCCATGCCTTTGTTTCCTATCCGGTCGGACGAACACAAGGCGTTCTCCCTCTCGCCTTTGCGTTCCTATCCGGTCAGACGGACACAAGGCGATCTTCCTCTCGCCTTTGTGTTCGTATCCGGTCGGACGGACACAAGGCGTTCTTCCTCTCACCTTTGTGTTCCAATCTGATCGGACGGACACAAGGCGTTCTCCCTCCTCGCCTTCGTGTTCCTATCTGGTCGGACGGACACATGGCGTTCAACCTCCTCGCCATTGTGTTCCGATCTAGTCGGACGGACACAAGGCGTTCTCCGTCTTGCCAATGTATTCCTATCCAGTCGGACGGACACTATGCGTTCTCCCTCTCTCCTTTGTGTTCCTATCCCGTCGGACAAACACAAGGCGTTCTCCCTCTCGCCTTTGTGTTCCTATCCTGTCGGACGGACACAAGGTGTTCTCCCTCTCGCCTTTGTGTTCCTATCCTATCGGACAGACACAAGGCGTTCTCCCTCTCGCCTTTGTGTTCCTATCCGGTCAGACAGATATAAGGCGTTCTCCCTCCTCGCCTTTGTGTTCCTTTCTGATCGGACGGACACTTGGCATTCTCCCTCCTCGCCATTCTGTTCCGATCTGGTCGGACGGACACAAGGCGTTCTCCCTCTCACATTTGTATTCCTATCCAGTCGGACGGACACAAGGCGTTCTCCCCCCCTCGCCTTTGTGTTCCTATCTGGTCGGAAGGACACAAGGCGTTCTTCACCTCACCATTGTGTTCCAATCCAGTCGGACGGACACAAGGTGTTCTCCCTCACGCCTTTGTGTTCCTATCCGGTCAGACGGACGCATGGCGTTTTCCCTCACGCCTTTGTGTTCCTATCCGGTCGGACGGACACAAGGCATTCTCCCTCTCGCCTTTGTGTTCCTATCCGGTCGTACGGACACAAGGCGTTCCCCATCCCGCCTTTGTGTTCCTATCCGGTCGGACGGACCCAAGGCGTTCTCCCTCCTCGCCTTTGTGTACCGATCCGGTCGGACGGTCACTAGGCGTTCTCCCTCCTCGCCTTTGTGTTCCATCCAGTCGGACGGACACACGGTGTTCTCCCTCTCGCCTTTGTGTTCCTATATGGTCGGACGGACACGAGGCGTTCTCCCTCCTCGCCGTTGTGTTCCTACCCAATCGGACGGACACAAGGCGTTCTCCCTCTTGCCTTTGTTTTCCTATCCGGTCGGACGGACACAAGGCGTTCTCCCTCTCGCCATTGTATTCCTATCAAGTCGAACGGACACAAGGCGTTCTCCCCCCACGCCTTTGTGTTCCTATCCAGTTGGAAGGACACAAGGCATTCTCCACCTCACCATTGTGTTCCTATCCCGTCGGACGGATACATGGTGTACTCCCTCACGCCTTTGTTTTCCTATCCGGTCGGACGGACACAAGGCATTCTCCCTCTCGCCTTTGTGTTCCTATCCGTTCGGACGGACACAAGGCGTTGTCATTCTCGCCTTTGTGTTCCTATCCGGTCGGACGGACCCAAGGCGTTCTCCCTCCTCGCCTTTGTGTACCTATCCGGTCGGACGGTCACAAGCCGTTCTCCCTCCTCACCTTTGTGTACCATCCAGTAGGACGGACACATGGTGTTCTCCCTCTCGCCTTTGTGTTCCTACACGGTCGAACGAACACTAGGCGTTCTCCCTCCTCGCCATTGTTTTCCTACCCTGTCGGACGGACAGAAGGCGTTCTCCCTCTCGCCTTTGTGTTCCTATCCGGTCGGACGGACACGCGGCGTTCTCCTCGTTGCCTTTGTTTTCCTATCCGGTCGGACGAACACAAGGCGTTCTCCCACTCGCCTTTGCGTTCCTATCTGGTCAGACGAACACATGGTGATCTTCCTCTCGCCTTTGTGTTCGTATCCGGTCGGACGGACACAAGGCGTTCTTCCTATCGCCATTGTGTTCCAATCCGATTGGACGGACACAAGGCGTTCTCCCTCTCGCCTTTGTGTTCCTATCCAGTGGGACGGACACATGGCTTTCTCCCACTCGCTTTTATGTACCAATCCGGTCGGACGAACACAAGGCGTTCTCCCTCCTCGCCTTTGTGTTCCTATCTGGTTGGACGGACACAAGGCATTCTCCCTCATCGCCTTCGTGTTCCTATCAAGTCGGACGGAAACAAGGCGTTCTCCCTCTCGCGTTAGTGTTCCTATCCGGTCAGACGGACACAAGGCGTTCTCCCTCTCGTCTTTGTATTCCTTTCCGGTCGGACGGACACAAGGCGTTCTCCATCCTCGCCTCTGTGTTCCTATCCGGTCGGACGGACACATGGCATTCTCCCTCTCGCCTATGAGTTCCTATCCGGTCAAATGGACACATGGCGTTCTCCCTCTCGCCTTTGTGTTCCTATCCGTTCGGACGGACACAAGGCGTTCTCCATCCTCGCCTTTGTGTTCCTATCCGGTCGGACGGACACAAGGCATTCTCCCTCTCGCCTTTGAGTTCCTATCCGTTCGAACGGACACAAGACGTTCTCCCTCTCGCCATTGTGTTCCTATCCGGTCGGACGGACACAAGGCGATCTCCCTCTCGCCTTTGTGTGCCTTTCCAGTCGGACGGAGACAAGGCGTTCTCCCACTCGCCTTTTTGTTCCTATCTGGTCGGACGGACACATGGCATTCTCCCTCTAGCTTTTGTGTTCCTATCCGATCGAACGGACACAAGGCGTTCTCCTCCTCGCCATTGTGTTCCTATCCAGTCGAACGGACACAAGGTGTTCTCTCTCACGCCTTTGTTTTCCTATCAGGTCGGGCGGCCACATGATTTTCTCCCTCACGCCTGCGTGTTCCAATCCGGTGTGACGGACACAAGGCGTTCTCCCTCTCGCCTTTGTGTTCCTATCTGGTCGGACGGACACAAGGCGTTCTCCCTCCTCGCCTTTGTCTTCCTATCCAGTCGGACGGAAACATGGTGCTCTCCCACATGCATTTGTGTTCCTATCCGGTCGATCAGACACAAGGCGTTCTCCCTCTCGCCTTTGTGTTCCTATCGGTAGAACGAACACAAGGCGTTCTCCCTCTCGCCTTTGTGTTCCTATCCGGTCTGACGGACACAAGGCGTTCTCCCTCTCGCCTTTGTGTTCCTATCCTGTCAGACGGACTCATGGCGTTCTCCCTCTCGCCTTTGGGTTCCTATCCAGTCGGACGGACACAAGGCGATCTCCCTCTCGCCTTTGTGTTCCTATCCGGTCAGACGGACACAAGGCGTTCTCCCACCTCGCCTTTGTGTTCCTATCCGATGGAATAGAAACAAGCCGTTCTCCCTCTCACCTTTGTGTACCTATCCGGTCGGGTAGACCCAAGGCGTTCTCCCTCCTCGCCTTTGTGTTATATCTAGTCGGACGGACACATGGAGTTCTCCCTCTCACCTTTGTGTTCCTATACGATCGGACGGACACAAGGCGTTCTCCCTCCTCGCCGTTGTGTTCCTACCCAGTCGGATGGACACAAGGTGTTCTCCCTCTCGCCTTTGTGTTCCTATCCGGTCGAACGGACACAAGGCGTTCTCCCTCTCACCTTTGTGTTCCTATCCGGTCGAACGGACAAATGGCATTCTCCCACCTCGCCTTTGTGTTCATATCCAGTCAGACGGACACACGGCATTCACCCTGTCGCCTTGGTGTTCCTTTCCAGTCGGACAGACACATGGCGTTCTCCCTCTTGCCGTTGTGTTCCTATCCAGTCGGACTGACACAAGCTGTTCTCCCTCTCGCCTTTGTGTTCCAATCTGGTCGAACAGACACAAGGCGTTCTTCCTCTCGCCATTGTGTTCCGATCCAGTCGGACGGACACAAGTCGTTCTCCCTCTCGCCTTTGTATTCCTATCCGGTCAGACGGACACAAGGCGTTCTCCCCCTCTCCTTTGTGATCCTATCCGGTTGGCAGGACACAAGGCGTTCTCCACCTCACCATTGTGTTCCTATCCAGTCGGACGGACACAAGGTGTTCTCCCTAACGCTTTTGTGTTCCTATCCGGTCGGACGGACACAAGACGTTCACCCTCTCGCCTTTGTGTTCCTATCCGGTCGGACGGACACATGGCGTTCTCCTTGTCGCCTTTGTGTTCCTATCGGGTCGGATGGACCCATGGCATTCTCCCTCCTCGCCATTGTGTACCTATCCGGTCGGACGGTCGCAAGGCGTTCTCCCTCCTCGCCTTTGTGTTCCTATCCAGTCGGACGGACACATGGTGTTCTCCCTCTCACCTTTGTGTTCCTATACGGTCGGACGGACACAAGGCATTCTCCCTCCTCGCCTTTGTGTTCCTACCCAGTCGAACGGACACAAGGCGTTCTCCCTCACGCCATTGTGTTCCTATGCAGTCTGACGGACACAAGGCGTTCTCCTTCTTGCCTTTGAGTTCCTATCCGGTTGGACGAACACAAGGCGTTCTTGTTCTCGCCTTTGTGTTCCTATCCGGTCAGACAGACACAAGGCGATCTTCCTCTCGGCTTTGTGTTCCTATCCGGTCGGACGAACACAAGGCGTTCTCCCTCTTGCCTTTGTGTTCCTATCTGGTCAGACGGACACAAGGCGATCTTCCTCTCGGCTTTGTGTTCCTATCCGGTCGGACGGACACAAGGCGTTCTCCCTCTCGCCTTTGTGTTCCTATCAGTCCGACGGACACAAGGCGTTCTCCCTCTCGCCTTTGTGTTCCTATCCGGTCGGACGGACACAAGGCGTTCTCCCTCTCGCCATTGTATTCCTATCTAGTCGAACGGACACAAGGCGTTCTCCCCCCACGCCTTTGTGTTCCTATCCAGTCGGAAGGACACAAGGCATTCTCCACCTCACCATTGTGTTCCTATCCCGTCGGACGGATACAAGGTGTACTCCCTCACGCCTTTGTTTTCCTATCCGGTCGGACGGACACAAGGCATTCTCCCTCTCGCCTTTGTGTTCCTATCCGTTCGGACGGACACAAGGCGTTGTCATTCTCGCCTTTGTGTTCCTATCCGGTCGGACGGACCCAAGGCGTTCTCCCTCCTCGCCTTTGTGTACCTATCCGGTCGGACGGTCACAAGGCGTTCTCCCTCCTCACCTTTGTGTACCATCCAGTTGGAGGGACACATGGTGTTCTCCCTCTCGCCTTTGTGTTCCTACACGGTCGAACGAACACTAGGCGTTCTCCCTCCTCGCCATTGTTTTCCTACCCTGTCGGA
>JAMKQA010009412.1:0-12560 GCA_024699735.1 Posidonia australis | reverse complement strand
CATTTAAAACCCTAAGTTAAATAAAACCTTAAAAATCCCTAAACCTTAATCACAAAAACCCTAATTAAACTAAAAAAACCTAATTAAAATCCAAAAAATTTAATTAAATCACAAAAAACCCTAAGTTAAATAAAACCTTAAAAATCCCTAAACCTTAATCACAAAAACACTAATTAAACTAAAAAAACCTAATTAAAATCCAAAAACTCTAATTAAATCACAAAAAACCCTAAGTTAAATAAAACCTTAAAAATCCCTAAACCTTAATCAAAAAAACCCTAATTAAAACACAAAAAAACCTAATTTAACTCAAAATCCTAATTAATTAAACCCAAAACCTTAATTAAAGTCTAAAACCACTAAATTAAAATCCAAAACCCTAATTAAACCAAAAAACCCTAATTAAAATCCAAAAAACCTAATTAAATTTAAAATCTTAATTAAAATCCAAATCCCTAAAATTAAAATAGTTAAAACGCTAAAAAACCCTAAAATAATTAAAACCCTAATTTAAAACCCTAATTAAACAAAATCAAAAAATTAAAGAATCAAAACCCTAAAATCCCTAAAAATCCCAAAACAAAAAAACCTAAAATAATTAAAACCCTAATTTAAAACCAACTAATTAAACCCTAAATCACAAAATCAGAAATTAAATTAAAACCACAAAATCCAATTAAAAACCTAAAATCAAAACCCTAAAATCTTTAAAAATCCCAAAACTAACAAAAAAGAAGAAGAAAACCCTAAAACACAAGCCCATCGCAGGCCCAATAACCCATTTAATCCATAAATCAAAAAACTTTATAAAAGAGCAAAAATAATTCCAGTGGCAACTCCGACGACTCCTGCCATTTCTAACGAGATTTTCGACGATTATCCTGCTCTCCCGCGATCTCTGGACCTTCCTCCTTCATCACGCGCTCGATTCTACGACGCACAGTCCCTGAGGAGGATGATCGACGACGGGAGAAGACTTCACCAGAGTTTAAAACACCCACCGCCGACAGACCAAGAACCTCTCTCGCTCCCAACCTCTCTTGCTCCCAACCTCTCTCGCTCCCAACCTCTCCAAGCGTGATTCAGCCCCAAAAGTGAGCACCCAGTCCACCCTAGAAGGCCAGCACCTTCTCCACGATCTAGACCTCCTCCTTCGACCTTTTTTCTGAACCCTAGAACCCCAACCACCGTCGCCGGAGCATCGTCTTTAGAGAACCACCGTCGAGCTTCACCAGGGAGTCACACCTTCCAATCAGGTAATCCCCTTGTCTTGTTCTTTTGTTTTTTCTTTTTGTCTTAGGCCCCTAGTTCCTGTAAGTTTCCTGGGTTGCGTTTCAACGGAGATGTACTCCCTATCCGCCGTCGTTTTCGTCGTTGGTGGTGGGTTCACCACCGTCGGCGAAGCTAGTGGCTTCCAGCTGGCTCTGGGTGAGGCCTCATATGCCTCTCCTACCCATCCTCCTCTCCCTTCCTCCCCCTTCCCGAGCTCACAGTGCTCAGGAGGTGTCCTTCAAGCCTCCTATGACTGAGGGACGTCGCCATTGCTGCAGCTCCATCAACCACTAATCACTACCATCGACCTTCGCTGCAGAATCAACCAGGGATCTCCGAACGACCCGCTCCGCACCGTTGCTCCAGGGAGCTTCGCCGCCTCGCCACAAATCCCTCCACACCGTCACGCTATCGCCACAACCCTCAGAGCACCGCTCCCACCACCGTAGTGCCTGTCGCCGATGCCAGAGGTGGGAGGAACACCTTAGACCTCCCCGGACCTCACCGCACCACCAAGAGCCTCTGTACGACGCTCAGATGCTCCTCCGACCTGTGTCTTAGCTTGACCATCACTGGAGCATTGCTACCACCTCGTCGTTGCTTTTCCCGTCACCAACAAGACACCTCACCAAAGCCAGAGGTGGGGGAAGATCCTCAGGCCTCCCCAGTCTCTTCTGGCGCTCAGGAGACACCCGCCGTGCCTCTCTCTAGCCTTTTGAGCCATCCAGTCGTCGTGCCACCGTAGGATCGTCGTCGGAGGTCTTGCCGAAGGGGAACCGCTGGCGGTCCTCCGGTGATCTTTGAAGGAGCATTTTAGGCCTAGGTCCCTTAGTTTTAGGATTTTATTCTTAGGTCCTTAGATTATTGCATTTGAGTCATTTTTGTTTATTTTTAAGTCCTTGTAGTTTTAAGAAAACTTTCAGTTCTTTTATTATCTCTGTAAGATTTGCATATAATCCCCCGCATATTTTGCTTTTCCATTCCTAATGCATTCATGCATGTTTTATCACGTTTAGGTCCCTGTTTTCATATTTTCTTTACATTTAAGTCTTGATCTTTTGCATTGAGCCCCTAGAGTTTTTAAAAATGAGTTTTCTTTGTAAATTTGCATCATGAACCCTAATAAACTCCATAATTACATTGATCAACATAAAAACCTAATTCTTATCACATTCAGGCCCATAAATTTTGCATATAAGTCCCTGGGTTCTAAACCAACAATCCCAGAACATAGACAATTTGCATCTAGACCATTAGATTAGTTTTAAATCCATCATTTAGGGTTTTAAATGTTTTCTCGCATATTTTTGATATTTTTCATTTATTGCACTTCAAATCTGGCATTTAATCATAGGTTCCATTTAAAAATCATGTGTTAATTCTGAATTATCCTTTAGTTTCATATTTTAATCACATTGGCACTTTGGTGTGAATTTTGTACATTAGACCCTGAGTTTTCAGGAAACTATTAAAGTGCGATTTTCACACATCTCAATGCCATGTCGTCATTCGATTCATCATTTGCACACTAGGACAGAGCCCATTGAATATGTTTTAATCATGATTTTCCCCTTCTTTTTTTCCTGAATTTTGCATTTTAGTCTTTGTATTTGTCCTTTACTATGTTTACATCGTTTTATTGTTTTTCTCCTTCATGTTTTCTTGCCAATAACATTTTCTCGGCATTTTACCTACATCTTGGCATATCTCAGACCATGCATCACCTCCATACATGCATTTATCACGGTTGGCCATTAAAATGACCAAATTGCCCCTGTGCCAGCAATTCATGCTTCTACGTGTTATTTTGCACTTAGTCTTGCATAATTCTTGTCCAAGTCATTCCTTAGCACTTTTTGCACATTTAGGCACTTATTCATGCATTTTATATAGTTTTTTTCACATCTGCGTATCGATCCATCCCTTTTTAGTGAGCTCGCATCTTATGTGTTTTGTTTGTGGGTTTTTCTTCACTTTATTTTCGGAGTCCTTCACCCGACATTCAATTTGATATCTTTTACTCCTACATTTCGGATTTTTTTAATTTGATTTGGATTTCATTGCCAACGGGCATACACGAACTGACCGGAAGGCTCACATTGGCTTATTTGCAGATTATTTCTCCTTTTCGATTTTCACGACTTTTTCCATGATTCCGAGGGCCTGGGTTGACCCCACTTTTTATCTTGTTGATATTAGTATGGTTTTATTGAGGTGTTCTTTACAAAAATATCGTCATTTTATGTGAATTTCTTCACATGCCAAAAGTTTGCCCATTTTACATGGACTTCTTCGCAATTTTTCCATCTTGAATTTCTCAATGTTTTTCATGATTCTGATGACCTGAGTCATTTGCATTATTGATTTCCTTGAGGCCTGTATGATTTTCCGAGCCTTACTCGCCAAAAACCTTGTCATTTCATGTGATTTTCTTTGTTGTGTCATATTTTGTGATTTCATTATTTCATGTGGGTTTATTCGCAGTTTTCGCATACCATCTTGCATATCCATCCAGTCTTGTCTTGGCATTCATATTACCATTTTTAGAGCACGATCTAGGCTTAGTAAGCATTCATCTAGCCTCTAGCAATTGAATTAGACTAGAAAGACCAAATTTCTCGAGCGTACGGAGGTGCCTAACACCTTCCCTGTGCAGGAATCCTTATCCATCCTTTGGTTAGTAGACATCTGGCTTTCACATTTGAATCTTATGCATTCAATCCTTTGTGGTTTGTTTGTGATTTTCCTCGTCTTTCCCTTAAAAGACTAGGTGGCAACACCCTTTTCTACTTCGTGTCATCATATCTTGTGCCTTCGCCATCTTGGCATGGCTGTGATCTTCTCCCTCTAGCGCGACTCCACGTCGGATCCCCAGGTTGGCATGGCCATGGTAACCATTTAAACATCCATAAAGAAAGTGTTTGGCTATGATGATTTTGATCCATTTCGTTTCCTTATTTCTAAAAATATTTCATATAAATTTGAGTCTTATGTTGCCAAGATTGTATTGGTTTCTACTTTTCTAATTAGAACACACTACTAGAAATTCTGTGTTTTGTGAGGACACGTCCTCACAAAATTTTAATAAGAACAAATAGTGACACTACTAGAAATTTTGCATTTTGCAAGAATAACTCGTGAGAACATTACGAGGATAAGTCTTTGCAAATGTGATAAAAAAATTCAATAAGTTATCAGGAGGACTTAACGATGACTTATCCTCACGAATTTTGAGATAAAATGTTTCACCTATGGGCAGTTTTCCCCCTTTCCATGTTGTTTCTCTTTCTTAATTTCCTCCTGATTCCGCACTCCCAGAGTTCCTCTCGGCTACCCTCCTCATTCCGCCACCTACTCCTCCACCCTCCTCCTTCTACAACCCTCTCCTCTACCCTCCTTCTCCTTCTACGACCCTTTCCTCTATCATCCTCCTCATTTTGCAACCCTCTCCTATACCCTCCTCCTCCTCCTTCTACCATCCTCTCCTCTGCCCTTTTCTTCCACCACTACCACTACTACCCGAGTCCTGGCTACTAGTGAGTAGTCTCTCTCTCTCTCCATCTAACTCCCCACTCCATCCTTCTTTGACATGAATCAATCAATTTAGGGTTTTTTTTTTCTTTGTTTATATTTTTTTGGTGCATTTTCTGGTGAAACATTGGAGGAGCTAATGGTGTTGAGGAAGCTTGTCGAGGTTTAGTATTTGAATTAACTACTACTACTACTTCTTCTTCTTCTTTTCCTTAAGCATTTGAAGTGAGGATCTAGTTTGAGATGATTAGTAGGTAGTTACAGGGCATGCCAATAGAAGCATTAGGATTCGTGACATGCACCAAAGGCATGATCAAGTTTGAGATGATTAAGGTGCCATGATCTTTTAGTTCAATAGCATACATTGCTCATTTAATGTTTTTTGATAGTTATTATTTTCAATCACTTGTTACCCTCTACTCCTTGAGTTTGCATATGCACAATACTAGTTTCATTTTGCCTTTGATACATATACATAAGATATCTTAGTTTGTAAAAAAAAAATTATTACTACAAGTTTCTCACTAATTAAATGTCTTATGTTCTACCTACTGCCCTTTATTATAGTGTCATCAATGTCCATTTGACTAGTTCAAAATCACTAGTGAGCATCACTAGGGTTATATAAGAGATTCAAAAGGAGAAAAAGGTCTACGTGATCTCTATCATCTAGTTACTTTTTTTTTTATGGTCATGCTAACTTGATTGCAGTAGCTTATTCAAGTTTTTGTTCACAATCCTATTGAAGATGACAAGTTATATCATTTTTTTTTGTACTATGCTGAATTCCTTATAAGAAATGCCATGATAAAATGGTTTTTCTAATAGATGTTTTCAAAATCTAATTCTATATAAAGTATCTCAAAATAGATGATACTTTTTCTAATAGATGATACTTTTTAGGATTTTTAATTATATATAAAGTATCTCAAAATCTAATTCTACTACTTGACAAATGACTATTTAGTATTCATCTGCTTAATTTATTCCTTGGCTTCCAATGATAATTTTTATTGTGTGCATTTGTCTGAGACAATTGTTTTGAATTATTTTTTCTCCAACATTTCTCATTGCCATTACATATGAACACCTCTTTTTGCTTTCTTCTTTTTCTATGTCTTATTATAATTATTAGCTATGTACTTCTATTCCTTTCCAAGCATGAACAAGTAACTAGATTTAAAGAGAAAATAAATTCACATTAGTTAAATTTCCCTCTCATCTAATTTGTTCTTCAACTTTTTCTCTTTTCCAAAGCACAAGCGTGCTATTTATGTTGACTGTCAGTTAATCCATTCAATATGCACACAAGCAACACATGTATTTGTTGGAATATATGTCATACATGGTGTCCTAAAGCAAATTTCATACACAGATGGAATATCATCTTTCTTTGCATTGCTTGTTCCCTTTATTTCCTTCACTTGGCTCTTAAATTTGCTTAGTTAATTATTTTATGCAACCCATGTGGTTGTCATATCTGATAATTGAGATTTGAATTTTTTTTTGATCTACTTTAAAGGCTGTTATATTCTTATGATTCTTTCTTTTATTCCCGATGTTTTGGTTTTAGAATTTTATTTTTAGAGCATTCAAGCCACCTTGTAATATTGCAATCACATTTGCTGATGAGAACATTGGCAACAAACAGAAATGTTGTTTTGAGAAATTATGGTAGTGTTATGTCTATGTTTACTTGCTATGAATATCTGATAACTATCCTATCATGATCTATACAATGGAGTGGCAAGTTTCAATTGCTTTGATGAGCATTTCCTCTTTCTGCTAGTGCTTATCGAAGCTATAGACTAGGAAAACCTCTTACCACTAACTGAACTGTTGTGTTTTCCATCGATCCAAGTTCTCGAAACATGATGCGAAAGTTAAATCAACTAGTGGCACCATGTTCCACCTAATAATAATAAAATCGATTGTGTTGGGATGTTAGTTATTTTTAAACTTAAAATAAGACATTCAAGACTAAGTGAGGGGCCAGGAAGTGTGTACCAAGCCATTCGACAATGGTGATGGTGTTACTGAGAAGTAATCTTTACCTTTTAAATAAATTTTGGGGTCAAGGCCCCCTTGATTGAGGAAAACAAAAAAAAAGTTAATCTGTATCTTGACCTAACTGAGTGAAAACAACTTACATGTTAGTGTGTTGCTAATATATACATGTAGTGTATAAAACTTTGAAAAAAAACATATCCTTGGTACAAAGTCTTGATTCCTTACTTGTATGTTTTTGGAAACAAAAATTTTTTTGTTTTTGGAAACTTCCTTACTTGTATGTTGTTGTTCTCCTCCTAATCATGTATATTTTTATAGGTTTCCCTAAAGAAGGAAAATGGTAAGATGGAAATGGTGCCACTTTTTCAAAGCCATGAAAACATCATGGGAGAGGTAGAGTGCTCACAATTAGCAAATGGTGCCTTAATAAGAACGAGATGTAGCTGTTTGGTATGAGAATTCAAAGTTCAAAAGCATTTTGTAGGACTAATCTTTTTATGATATCATGTAGGTTTCTATTGGGCCTGTCCAAGGAAAGAAGGTTGAGTATATCGACAAGAAAATTGAACGTCTGGGCCAAATAGGCATGCTTCACTTAGCCTCCTTCAAATTCATTTCCAATAAATATGATTATATCCCATTATTACTCCATGGTCCTCACAATCCACTGATGGTTCGTTTTTTTAATTTGAAGTTATACAAATACATAAATGAGATTGTTATTACATAAGTGTATATCAGACTCCATGCTTGTATCCGTAGGCTTGTTAATATAGAGACATAGTTGACATCAAAATAACATAAAAATAATTTTTATTTGTTTTAAAAAAAAATTTTAGACCTCACAAGGACTTCGCAAGGACATTGTCCTCACTAAGTCCTTGTAATTTTTAATTTTTTTAAAATAATGTAGACTTTGCAAGGACTTTGTATCCTTACTAAGTCCTTACAAAAATTATTGCATGCACATTGTGAGGAAATTTCCTTACAATTGTGCTTTAGCGATGAGGCATATTGTGAAATTTTTTTGTCTTTGTAATGTCCTCATAAAGATAGTTAACGATGACTTTGCAAGGACATCTGTCCTTATAACTTCTTATTTTTCTAATAGTGCAAGGACATAGTGAGGATATATCCTCATAATATTATGGTGAGGATTTATCGTAAAAATATCCTCATTATGTCATCACTATATAGTATTAGTAAAATTTCTAGATTTAGCGAGAATGTGTTGTCGCTAATTATCTTCACTAATTTTGACATGAAATTTTTAGCTGTGGGCCTTTCTTCCCCTTTGTTTCTTTCTTATTCTCATCTCACCCTTTGTTTCTTTCTTATTCTCACCTGCATCTACCCTCCAACTCCTCCTCCACAGTGCCTCCTCCTCCTCCTCTACAGTGCCTCCTCCACCCTCTCCACCAGGCTGTCCTCCTCCTCCTTGCCACCTCTCACCAATGTCGCCACCCCTTCCTTCACCCTCTCCTTCTAGCTATCCTCCTCCTCCTTGCCACCCATCCTCCTCGATCTCCTTGGTTATCAACTCCTCTACGCCACTAGCTGTGCATCCCCTCCAACTACGCCTCCCTTCCACTGTGTGCCTCCCCCCAGTACTTCTTTCTCACCGAAGGTCAACGACCATGGAAAGTTTGTGTTGTACTTATTTCTCTGTTGTTGTGTTTGCTCCTATCATTGACTATCTTGATTTCCAAATTGTCATCTCACTGCTTAATGTAAAATTCAAATGTTCATTTTCATATAGATTGTTGGATTATGTGCTTCTCCAAAGAACCAAATTGCAATGGAATAGTTAAAGATCAAAACATTGTAAGATGCTGCACTGCTTCACAAAGAACATAACCCAATGATGCCTAGAGAAGATTAAATGATGAACACTTGTACTTGATACCAATGTATTTCTTTATGCAATAGGAACTTTAATTCCTCCCTAGGCTCCAAGTAAAGTTTTTTTTAAAGAAAAGGGTAGGATGATTCTAGATTCCAAGTAAAGTTAAATGTCAATAACAAAATAATAAACTAAAAAACATGAATCTTGATAGATTTCAATGGACTCCTTAAATTTGAAAGTTATCTAGAATATCAAAAATTAGTGAACTAACATCCAGAGGTGAAAGTTCATGCTTAGTTTAACCCACTGTAAACCTTCTCACTATTATATTTGTATGCTCGTATGTGTATCTACTACTGCACCTTGTTTGTTGGGATATGATTCTGATAGCTTTATTTGGTTACTGTTTTTTTTTTTGAAAAGAGGCTACATATGAAGAATTGCACTTTTATACTCAAGCTAAGCACTCACTTAGGAAGAACGAATTCACAAATCTCATTAGAACCTTCTTTTGGGAATTGGGAGACTAGTAAATACTATTTGTAAGTGTTGGAAGCTCTGAAATAAATGAGCACGGTCTTTCAATTCATATTATCAATTCAAAACCTAAGATGTGAAATGGAATTTTGTTACAACCCCAGTCGTCACAATCTAACATCCTAAATCACTTCTGGTTATTTATTAAAAAAACATCTCAAAAATAATTGCAGGAAATTTAAAATAAATACATAAATTAAACAAAATCCTAAGTCTACCTAAAAGTTATGGTGTGCGGCTACGTGACTCCTACTATATGCACTAGATCGAATTATGACTCTATAATCTGCACTTGCAAGAAAAACCACCAAAACACATGTAAGTGGCATGTAATAGTCACTTAGTACATGCCTACTGACTACTAAAAATAGCAAACGAGAATTGGAGCTACTAGCACTCAATTCCTTAAGCCACACAATTGCCCCTTTCGGCAACACTAAGTCCAGAACCTGCAAAGCTCTATTGTGAATAAGCATAAAGTCCTTTTTTTTTTTTGAAATATGCCTTTCAAAATCATTTTCTCTTTTTTGTCCCTTTTAAAACACGTGTATCTTTGAAATTTCTTTATGCACTCTTGGAATGACTACTCTATGCCAAACTAAGTCCAAACTAGTATAAATCTACATCTTGAAAACCATGGTCTCCATTAGACTAAAGCCTGAAAACCTGAATCAACGCTTAAAAACCACAATCACAACTCTCACACACAGTACAAAACCTATCGTGTTACTTTGGCCACAAGCAACCGACCAGCTTACAAGAAACTACCGAACAGCACTACGTTGCCATTGATAAGTCACTCTATGTAGGGACTCTCCTGTCTTGGGTTCACACTCTTAAAACCCTCTACAGGTTCACCCTAGGTTAAACACAAGGTACATCCTCTCGGTGTCCTCAATGGCTGAGCCACCCAGGGCTCTAACCCCTAACCCTTGCCAACACCTAAGTTCCTGCACTTGGGCCATCTAAGGACTCTAACCCCTGATCCTTACCAATGTAGCTTGGAACCTTAACCTCGGAATCGAACTTGACCCTCTCGAGATATCAGTAATCCATGGTCCACCAGTACCATCCTACGGTCCTTTTGGTTCCTCAAAAACAATAGAAAACCTTAGAATCTCAACCTCAAACTCGTACCTGACTCTCCAAAGACATCAGTCGTCCTTGGTTCGGCAGTGTGGCCCTACGACCCTTTTGGTTCCTAAAAAATTACAAAAAAATCATTTTTCAAAACTTTTGCAAAACTCATGAATTTCTTTTTCAGATCCTTTTGGAAAATCAAGTCGAAAACCATTTCAGTATCATCTTGGAAATATCACGAAATACCACACAAAACTCTCACACGAAAGGCCACGTAAAACCACAAAGCACAATCCAAAAGAAATCTAGAAAATCGATTCAAAATGCTTGTCAAAACACCACTAAAATCCCACTACATGCACTAGCCCTATGGAACCACATAGACATTACACATGGGTTTCACACGTGGGGATCACGCACTAAGCGTGTGCACAAGGGACATGTACCTGTCCCCTACACCTCCAGTGCAGGAAACTCCTTGCGAGAGTAGGGCACCTTGTCAAACCAAAAAATCTAGTCTCTATAATACATGAGGAATCCAAGCACAAAACTTTTAGGAAACTGAAATTCAAGCTACAATCCACACATTATATACATACATCGATCCACTCAAAGATCGGCTCAAAATCACAAAAATGGGATGAATTCCCTTCACAGAAACCCATCATCTGACATAGCCCTCCTTGGCTGCCAACAACATAGATTCCAATTACAAAAACCCAGGCACAAATTACACTATCATGAGCTTAATGAGGAAAAGAGACATGGGTAGTGCGTGTACCTTTCACTATCGATCGGTCCTTGTGCTTGTTCAGCATTAGTGCAGCCTCCACAGCTCCAAACAATCCACCTTCACATGCAGTGATGGCAACCATGGTAGTGGGGATGGCGGTAAAAATGCTCCATAGTAGTTGCAACGACATGAAGAAGAGTGGTAGCAATGGTGGCAAGCCACAACAATCTCCACCGCTCTCTTGCAAACTCTCTACCTCTCCCCCATAAGTTGCCATCCTCCTCTTCATCTTCGCCCTCAACTCTCTCTCTGTTCTTCCTCTGTGTTCTAAATTCTCCTTCTTTTCCTTTTGTGATAGGCATGCTCTTAATGGCATCCCTCGTGGCTCTTTTAAAGGCAAATTAGTGTCTGGCACTGTTCATGAATAGTATCGTCATGGGACTTAACTTACCAAAAGAAGTCATGGGTGGTACTATAGCATTTTTGGCATTTCCTCTTTCTTGTGCTTCATGCACCCATGGGACAACAACATGCCAAAATTCAATTTCAAGAGTATGATGATGCCACAACCTAAAGTAAATTCATGGGTGTTAAACGCCTAATAGCTAGAGAATACGAAGAGGAAGACAACTATAATTCCACTTTAATTACCTAATGAATATTTACAATTACAGGTAATCCAACTTCAATTTACTTGACCAGGCTCGCAACTCAATTACCAAAAATACAATCAAGCGGAATCAAATCCTAAGATGATAACTTACAACATTAAGTGTCCTGAATTGATAAAACGCGTCCACAATATATGCCTAAAATATGTGCATACCTTACACGTTAGGAATACGCATATGCAATATGCACCCAACCCATACAGACCACAAGTGTTACATTTTAACTTTTACACACCTAGGTTCAAAACTTGCTAAATTTGAGGTCCAGGTCAAATGTGGTCAATTGAGTAATTTAATGGATTAATAAAGACCTTCTAAATAAGGCACAAAGACTCATTTAAAAGAATAAAGAATTAGTTCAAGTCTAAAAAAGAAAGGTGTGACTAATTTGGGAGAGAAATGAATTAGACATGTAAAACACTTTTGTTTCAACATTCAACATAGATCGTAGCTAGCATGGTGTATTATGTTGAACGCTATTATTCATACATCTTATGACTTGGATTAGTAAATGAGCATTAGGACGGTTATTGGGTTGAGCGAAAGGCCTTTATGTGACCTTAGAAAAGATAAAGAAGTGTCTAAAATGGAATATCTAAAATAACCATGATGGTTTTTGTTTTCCCTTCTAGAGTAATCTTTTTCTAATACTCTCTACTAAAGAAGGAGTGTGACATTTAGATGAGTCACTCTTCCTTCAATAAAACTATACTTGCTCTTCTCCACTACTCAAGTCTTTATTTTATCTTGTCTATGATAAGATCCCAATCTTTGGTAGGAGTCTTGTAATCGAGAGGTAAACTAAGGTAAGTTCTAGAAACTTTTGATCTCTCACATCCAATAATTAGGTTGTAACTTTCTAACTTAATCTTAAAATTTT